>JAQFVV010012423.1:6808909-7086843 GCA_028023455.1 Epiperipatus broadwayi
AAAAAGTCAGCCAAAATTAAATTGTTGATTCTACATTAAAAGTTTGATTTCTTTTTAAAAGACAAGTTTTAATGTTCACACAAAATTATATAAATCTAATGCGATGTAAAAATGTTCTCAGAATATATTTATTTCCTCCTTTAAAAAAAAACTGAATTATTAAAATGTTATGTCAATTTATTTTTAATCTGTTCAAAATATAAAATCAAAAAATTCAAATTCTAAATTAATTACTTTTTTTTTTTTCTTGTTGTAAATTAATTACTTATTTCCAAAATATAACAGAAAAACAATTTTCATGAAATGGTTATTTATAACATTGATCAGTTTTTGAAAAAGTCTTTCAAAGATTCTTCACTTTTATTATGAATTTTTTAACACTTAGTAATGCAAAATTTCAAACAAATAAAAATAGGGAAAAGATTTAATTCTATTTTTTTTATTTAATTATTTTTTTAATGCAATGTAGATATTGCTAATAAATACCTTTTAAGTATTTCTCTTTTTCTAATACTTTTATGTTATAAAAATATGGCACAACTTTTATTACAGTGCAGTACTATGTAAGTAATGAATTTAATTTTTTTAATTATTTTTTTAAGGAATAATTTGCTAATAAGTTATATTTAAGTTATACTAAAACATTATACTTAATTTTGAAACATTTTCCATTTTATCAATAGAATTACAGGTTTCTGTTAAATAGCTGCTCATTTCCAAAAAATTAACAAATCTGTAATGGGATTTAAACCTAAGTTTTTAAATTACTGGAGTTTACATGTATATATAAAATATCATTTCTAAAATAAAGTGCATCTTCTCTAATGATCATATTTACTAAAAATACAGAAATTGTATGAGTGGATAACTGAAGGAAGCTTGAAACTATGTGTTCAAATCCCCAATATTAAATCTAAAATCGAAGTTAGTTAATTATACTTGTATTTAGATATTAGAAATTGTATTAATAATTTTTATTAATCATTCATTAGATTTAAGATTATCCAATAATGAATAATATTTCTTAAGCATAATTTTCACTACACCACTCTCATTGCAAAGTGGGGACTAGTTTCTATCCGCTTTTAACATCTTGTGGAGGGATGTAATCATAAACATATGATCAAAGACAATTGAAAAAGATCTATGATCCCCAAGATATATACTTCATGCTGAATGAACGATTTGTCTGTTGACCCAGACCACAATCTCTTACACATATCTTTCTCACTGTTCAGTATATATATATAGTACATTACTAGTTTATTTGATATGTCAAATGTGCTGCCCTCACAACTTTGACACAAATCACTTAATGAAAGTATAATAAACTGTAATAATTTTCTATCTATATATATATTGAACAATGATAAAGATATGACTAAGAGATTGTGGTTTGGGTCAATTAATGAGTGCTGATTCAATACGAAATGTATACTTTGAGGATCATAGTCTTTGGTCATATTTTATGATTACATTCCTCCATAGAGTATTAAAAATGAATAGAAACCAATCCCTATCTTGCATGAGTGGTATAGTGAAAATTACACTACAGAAATATTATTCATTATTCGATAATCTCTAGTCTAATGAATGACAAAAAAATATTAATATACTTTCATTAAATATTGTGTCAAAGTTGTGAAGGCCGCACATTTGACACTTATCAAATAAACTGTAGTAATTTGTTTATATATACACACACATTGAACAATGATAAAGATATGTGTAAGAGATTGTGGTTTGGGACAACTGATGAGTGCTGGTTCAGCATGAAATGTGTATCTTGGGAATCGTACCCTTTTTTCCCAAGTCTTTGGTTATATGTTTATGATTACATAGTTCCACAAAGTGTTAAAATCAAATAGAAATCAGTCTCTACCTTGCATGAGAGTGGTACAATGAAAATTACACTACAGAAAATACCAGTATTACAATTAATATATTTATTATTCACAACTATATACAATAAATTATACAGTATACATACAATAACAATAGTTATACTGGAACTATTGAATCCGAGTCATGGTTCTACTGCTTCCAGCTACACTTGATAGATTGCCTCATGGGTGACTATTCTGGCTGTACAAGATAGCTTGCCTCGAGTCAACAGTAGTCTTAGCAGCATCCGGTCCCTCTGTGGACTTGCCTAGCTGCGTAGACAAATAGCGGATTGCTATTAATGGGAATGATGACTGCTATTCAGGTTAGCAGAACTTCCCTGGGGGAATGTATACAATCTTTTCAGGTTAGACAGACCTTCTTCCCTGATTCTCATAAAAGGCTGACTATTTATAGCCAGATCCCTGATCTTACTGAAAACACTCGGATTCAGCAAGCATCGTTGCTTATTGGCCTGTAATAATCATTGGCTATGTTTTAGGCATACTTCAGCCTATTGGTCTGTGGCAAACAATGCTTAATACAATCAGAGAAGGAATCTGGAATAGTCCACTTCTGAGAGAAGGGAGGACTATAACAGAAATATTATTCATTATTCAGAAATTAGTTTTTTATAAAGCTTATGTTGACTTTTAAATAATAATAATATATATATATATGAAATTATGTCTTGTAATCAGCAATTTTAAACCTAGGCCAAAATATAATCAATACAATAACATTATGTATACAATACATAATTGATACTAAAGTATTAATCCAGACACCAATTCTCATTAAAAAGGAACTTAAAAGTTTAGAATCTCATATTAAAATTCATAATAATGATTATTGTTAGACATTTCAAAACTATGACTTTGTTTTTATTGTACCAAAATTATCTTCTAAAGTCTATGTAGATTCATGACAAGAAGTAATCATTTAAATGTCAATAAATGATTATTTCTTTCCTTAATATAATTTAATATAAGCTAAGAAAATAAATCAATTACTAAAAATAAACTGAAGAGTTCCATAAGAAATAAGAAATAAATAAAAAACAATTTTATAAAACAACTATTAAATTTAAACAATTTAAGCATCTAAACTTTTTAAGTTCTTTAAAATGAACATTGACATCTGGACTAATCCTTAAGTATCTATAATTTATAATATAAAATTTGGTAAATTGCCAGATAGGTATAAATCTTATGTAAACAGAATAGCATTCAAAAAAGAAATTTGAGACTCAGTATAATCCTTGGATTTAAACATTAATTGCATATTGCTAAAAAAAAAAAAAAACAACAGCATCATAATAGTGAAAAATCTTTTCTATTAATTTTATTAGCTATTGAATATATCTTTGCAATATATGCAATATGCCATAATAAAATTTTTGAAATATACTTATAGTGGTAAAAAAAGTTTATTTAATTTTTATAAATAGATAATAAAAGTTTGATTCTCTTTTCGATGTTTTTTCCAAATGCCATTTTAGAAAAAAATCATTATGCATTAGAAATTTGGCAAACTAAAAAAAATAAAGTTGGTTTTACAAAACTGAGTAAACCCTAATCATCCATTATTTTATCATTTCAGTACTTACTATTTAAAAATTTAAGTCAGATAAGACCATACTGAATAAAAAAAATCAATAATTCTTACAGGATTGAAAGTATTTCAATTTTGAACTTATAAGGAACGAATAAATCCAACTTGTTAAATTATCAAGTAGATATTCTCAAAGTCTCAAATCAACAATCCAAATTATAAGAGAGAAAAGGCAGTGCAAAACCTCATGCCAAATGCCTAACTTTCCCCCCAAAAAAATTGGACTAGAGATGATAACAAATTTAAGCAATGTCTTTTAAAAATAGATTATAAACTATCTTTAAAAATTTAAATTATTCATATAAACAATACTTTTGATTACCTTTCTCATGCATGGAAAAAAACTTCACATGACTGCAATCCTAAAATTATCATATGCTCTTCATAGAGCAAAGAATATAAGAAGTCCTCTTGAAAATAGCCACAATTCATTTATTAAACCAAAAATCAAAATTTTAGATCTGAGAGATTGATAAGAAATATTCCAAGTAGTGTCACAGGAAAGTCAATATTGTGCCAGTCAAAACATGCTTATCCATCTAACACGAGCTGGAACTCACAAAATGTACTTCAAACCCAGTCAAGCCCGTGATTTAGGTCAGGGACCAGCCTGGATTCGAACCCACTCTCCAAGCACCAGATCTAACACCCAATGGATAACATAACAATGGTAGCACACGAGATTTAATTCTTCATCCGGCCCACTAGCAAATCGGAGAAAACAATAAGACTCATGGACTTAAACATATATATAAACAACTTAAATACTAGACATTCCACAGATAAAATCTAACATATTTAAATAATAGGGGTTTTACTAATGAAATAGTTATGGGCAATTAGTGAATTGGATTGATTTAATAATGAGACAGAAACTGATATATGATGAATTAAAATATATTTATTGACAATTGTTGTTGGCAAATGCACACAGGCATTTCATTTATAAAGTAACATTCTCTAGACTATTTGAACAATAATTGATGTTGGCAAATAGGTTTGTGGCTATGATTCAATGGAGCCAAATATCCTGCTATACAACTAATCACTACATTAACTTATTTGTTATGTCCTTTTATAATCAGTTCGAGTGGCTCTTTTACGTAAAATCAAACCAAGTCTGGAGTGAACCTTAATACATCTTAATTATAATAAATTTATTTTAACTATGGGCTTTTAAAGCGTCCCAGATAGCTTTAGATCAAACGGGTTTTCAAGAATGCTTCGGATCAACGCCGAAGACTGCATATTAGGGAGGGAGAGTTGGCTATAACGATTTTACTAATATGCTAGGCACAAGTAAAGTATAATAATAAAGTGGCTCTGCGGATGGAAGAATAGTTTTAGGGTTTTTGTGACAAACAACGGTTTACCCAAGAACCGGTCGTCATGCTGCTAATAGGGAACCTTTATTTGGTTCAGAGGCGGGGGACTTACGTGCTAATCTGGCCCGTAGCTCAGACTTCGCTACTGCACTACCCATAAGAGAAGATGTGCTGGCAACGCCGTGGCTCCATCTTATATATAAAACAGCACAACGAAAAAAATATTAATAAGTTCCACATCCGCCAAGCCGAAGGATATTATAAATGAAATATCACATATTAAATGAACACAAGTTTATCAGCTTGATCAAAAGAGCCAACTCTTCTGTAGCATGAGAAATATGTATATGCTACTGACGGGAATATATACAAACTTTACTTTATACCGTTCAATCTCTTTAGTTATCTATAACTACGAAACTTTTAAAAAGGAGGAAAAGTATATTTAATAAGGGACTTACGAATACTTTACTAAAAAAAATATACTTATGATTGCACTCCAGGCTAGTTTAATCTTTAGTAACATAATAAATAAAGGTTGAAAAGCCACATTTTATATTTATATTAATTAATTTACTAAATGACAAAAATATGAATTTGGGTTTCGAAACAGCGCACGAAATGACGCTATATAAATAATAATACGGAGATTTTAAATGATATCTTTTTAAAAAAACATATTGATAATTAAATGCACACTGTTTCGAAACATAGGCATAATTAACAATAATTAAAAATAAGCAAAAGAAAAGCAAAATATAACTGCAGTGATTAAATTATATAGCAAAATATTAATTAACACAGAAATTTAGCAAAAGTATTTCATTTATAGAGAGAGTTTACAATATTGAATTAATAAAGAAATTTACAAAAGTATTTCATTTTATAGAATTTAAAAATTATTTGGAAAAACAATTTAGGAAGTAGTTTCAATAATATGGTTAGCTAACCTGTTTTTGAAGAAATAATGATTGTTTTTGAAATTCACACAGAGCTCTGCTATTTTAAATAATATTAAAACAGTTCTCCTATAGCTGAACTGGAGATATTCGAGTTGGAACGAAGGTGAGTTCTTTGGCGGCTTATGGCATGTTCTTATTCAGTTGCGAGACGATTTAAAATAGTGTTGGAATGAAGGCAAGTTCTTTTAGCGGCTTATGACATCTTTTATTTGGTGTGGTTGTTGCTTCGGCATTTGATGGATTGAACTCGGCAGCAATTCTTGCCTGACTTTAGCCAGACATGGTAAAATTTAACGATTTATAACTTGTGATATTAACAGCTCTTCAACAGCAAGATGGAGTCTCTATTCCTGCTCAAAATAAGCCCTATTTATACATTTCGACTAAACTTTAACACCTTTTTGGAATTTCATTTGCCTCGGGACCAATTGACTTTTAATTAAATAAAATAATATAATCCAATTTCTGCAACAGATAACGTCTCCGAGGTGTTATATTTAATTTACTTTAAAAAATTATTAAAACATATAAATTATATAATTTGATTCAGTTTCATTAATTAAATTCCTTTTTAGGTGTTATAGAATGTTAAGGCTTAGCAGAAGGAACGGTATTCTGATTTAATGATAAAGTCTTTTGTGCAAACAAAAATCAATCAGTAAACTAGATTTTACTTTTTACCCGGGTGCGTCACTAATTGATTTCTTGTTTACACAAAATTCTCATTTTTAATTATAAACGGATTTTTATTTTACTGAAATAAATAACTTAACCTATTTGTTTTTACCAAATTATTTGTTTAAAAAAAAGCAAATTTAAAGAAAATACTTTAGTTTCAATTATATATGTAAAACATTAAATCAGAAAGCCGTTAAATATATTTTAAAGAAAACATTTTACATTATAGTATATCTTTTTTATTTTAACTTAAATATATATATAATTCATTTTGCCGCTATTCCAAGGTTTAAATTATCCATCCACATACGAATATTATAGCGAAATATAATTAAGAATTGACTGAAAATTTATAAAACATTTTATAATAAATTATGAGCATTTCTCCGCTATAATTTTATCAAACCTGTCTAATTAAAGCGTGTTTTCGTAAGTAAATGGATGATACTATTCAAGCGGCCATTGAAGCAAAGTTTTCCCGCTCGACTTATATATAACATTTTTACATTTAACATTTTTATATTTAAGATAGGTTCGAAATTAGTTCAGACGAGTAGGTCATTAGGTTGATGGTGAAACGGAAAGAGATTGGAGGTTTCCGTTTCAATATGAAAATTGTTAGATTGTTTGATTATATAAAGAACTATAGAGATTTTTATTTAAGATCCACTCAATACATATAAATGAATGGAATTTGATATCAAATTATATGTGAATCATGTCATATCTTAGTATTATCTCTCATTCTTTGCATTAACCTTTAAAAATGAATGGCATAATTGTACATTAAAGAATAAATTCTGCTGAAACATTTTTTTCTAAAAGATAAATAAATATGACATTATGTGGATGGCTATACATATGTACATAAAGAAACAAAAACTAATAATAATTAAAAAATTACAAACAAAAAAAAAGATAATATAAATTTAAAATTTTTTACTTTAAATATATAGTAAAGACAACTATAATAATAAAAAGCAAAAAAAAAAAATACAATAACAAAAAAAAAAAACCCTTTTTCAAAATATAAAAAAACTATACAAGCTTTTTGGAGCAAGATTGTTACTTTTACGGTGAACCTATTTATTTGTTTTTTTTTACGATATCAAACTGATAAAATATTTTTGGAATGAAACTAAATTGATATTAAAGATTTGAGATAGACAAACCTCATAAAAAAATCTAACTGATCCCTCCATATAGAATATACTAACCACCTTTTTCCTTTTTTTGCTGTGGCAAATGTCAGACGCCATGGACTCTGCATGCGAAGTGAAATCACGCACATATGCAGAAGCTGCGAGAGCCACATCTTTATTGCTACAGCACAATTCTTACATAAATTTATCTAGTGTAAAAAATACAAATCAAAGTGCTAGATTCCACAGATCAACAATGAATGATTTGATTAATTTAGACATTCTTGCGGATACCTCTCATGAATCTATCAACGTAATCGAAGAGGCTTGGTCAGAAGAAAGCTTGAAAAGAATCTCGGAGGCCTTCAATCAAACAATACTGAAAGGCCTATATTTATCATTTAAACGATTTTTTACCAATCGCTCGATTGTTCTAGCTGTCACGGATATTAATTGCTCTCTTTACAGATTCCCAAAAAATTTACTGTATGAAGCAATTACAGCAAACAACATGTGGGACTCTATACAACGAATTGGAGAACATCCTAACCCCAGATATATTGCCATTGAATTTTTCGATGAAGGACAGAGAAATAGATTTGAAAATACTATTCTCACGCTGGAAAAATATGCGTTAGTCAAAATAGATCGCAATAGAGAAAACTATGTAACAGGGATTATTAAAAACACCTACTTCACCTTCTCCATTAATGACTTTACGAAGCTGATGAAACCTTTTGGGTCAGTAGTGTCGTTCCAACCTACGTATCTAAAAGATACGCCTATACCTATATTAAGCACCAATTATCATTTTAAACTGCGTCTAAACAAAAATATAATTCCGAATGATATCCCTACATTAATTACGGATCAAGATACCACGCTCCTCGTAATAATATATGGAATTAAACCTCAGTGCTTCAACTGCAAAGAAAGAGATCATCTCATAGGTGCGTGTCCAAAAACTAAATGTCCGCACTGTGAAATGAGAAATACAACAACACATCAATGCAAGGGAAAAACGATAATAATAATATGCCATACACAAATGGAAAGGCGTTGATCACTGATATAAATGATGCTAATATCGATGATTTAGTTGGTTTTACCCCAAGTATACCATCAGAAGATAATACCCAAATACAAGATCAACTATCGGACCAACACAGTTCCATTACACTAAAAGTCACAAATGAAATTAGCAAAACCATTCCAGAAGCAGTAATCCTAAACAAAACTTCACAAGACATTACAGAAGCATCAATATCAGGACCATCACACTCAGGCATTGACATAAATGTACTAACAGCCAAACATAAACCTGGTCGTCCACCAAGTAAGAAAAGAGAAAGAAAAAGTGAAGTACAATCCCCAGAACTGAGTAAAGAGGATCTATCACAGTCTCTGGACAATGCTAAAAAAGTTAAAAAGTCAACCCAAAACATAGAAGATTCCAATGTGTGTAATACAAGTGAGCAAGTCACGATAATAGAAATAAGTGAAATATGCTCAAATACAATAGCTTACGACAAGCTCCTTGGTTTGTCGGATGAAAGTCCAATATTTTTAGACAGGAATATGCAGATAACATAAACATACCTTTCGTACTTTTACATAACTACATTAAATAAAATGATGATAAAAATAGGATCAGTTAATGTCAGAGGATTAAACTCTGTTGAAAAAAACTATAAACTTAGAAAATGGATTAACATTATCCAACCACATATAATTGGACTACTGGAGACAAAGATATATAATAAATCACAAACAGATCCATCTAAGCTCTATGACAATCAAGGCTATTCTTTGTTTTCCAGAGCCGCATTCTCACCATCAGCTGGGACAGGAATTGTGATAACCAAAACATGCCCATTCAGCTCATTTAAAATATTACATATTGATGCACACATGCTAATTATTAATCTATATCATAAAAGAATAACGCTTAACATAGTATATCTGTATATTCCTCCAGGTGATACAATTATAAATAACCTCATACATATACTAAACACAAAGTTTGCATCGTCAATACATCCCATAATACTAATGGGAGATTTTAATATGTCATACAGTAAATTTGTTACAAAATGGTTACACAGGCTGGCTTTTCCTCTCATGTCTGGAGAAGGTTTTCTTCCACAAAACTCTGTTTCATTCAACAATGGCAGACTCTCTTCTCTGATTGATCTTGTTTTATTCACCAGCGCTGCATCATATGATCAAAATACTACTAATAAACTCATCCTTCTCAGATCATTCAGCTGTGATGGTTTGTCTTAAAAATGATTTTTCATATAGACCCACAGTTACTACAGGCAAAACTATTAGAATATTGCTTCCAGCTCAAACTAAGGAATATCTCTTTTCAGAGATATACATATCAATATTCAAAATTCGTGACATGGATTTGGACCCAGTTCAGAGATGGATTACCTTCGTAAACATAATCTCGTACACAATTGATACAATTACAAGAAACCAACTCCCCCCCCCCAAGGATTTTGGCTCTTGCAGATAATCTGCATAAAAGAATAACACTTAGTGCTTCCACCGCAGAGGGCTGTACAAATGTTGTAACCCTTAGAAAAGCTTATTGGTCGGCATGTGTTTCACTCAGGGAATATTTGGCAATAAAGAAGAAAAAGGTATTCCTGAGTCAGACCCATATATGGTCTAGACAGTACATTCACTGGACTCTAGGTCAAGCTCTAACAAACCGGGTTCCATTGGCTATCAAAGTAGAAGGGCAAACCATTGCAGGAGATAATATGCTAGAACCACTCTACTCATTCTACAAACACAACCTGCAAAGAGGGGAATTTTTCAACTCCCCGGATAACTTTCTTGGCCCACCAGAAGATTATATAGCCTTTGTTCCGAGAGATTTTGAAGAAAAGTTGTATTCAATATCAAACTCATGTCATCCAAGAATACATGGAATACCTTGCTTTGTATACAAGCACTTAAGTCATTTCACAGTAAAATATCTAGCAGATTTAGTTAACTTCCTAACCCAGAGAATTTATCACATTCATGGGCTCTACCCCATCTCAGTGGTTCCATTTATTAAGAAGGAAAACATAACCACTTTACAAAATCTCAGACCTATATCAATGAGCCCACTTGGTATCAAGATTCTGGAGTCAATAATTAAAGACAGAATTGAGCCCTACATTCTGCCATATTTGTCAAAAAATCAGTTCGCAAGGAAAGGGTCTTCTACTGGGCAAGCGGCTTTTCTATATAAGACAGTGATTGACACAGTCAGAAATAACAAAAGGTACGGACCTGTTGTAGTTCAACTGGACATCAAATCAGCATTTGATATGGTACCAATTAATATCTTAATTAATACGCTAGCAGACACATCAATTCCCAGAGCACTAATCTACTTGATTACAAATCTTCTTTTAAGTAGAGAAATTCATATAACTCTTAGTGGGAAATATGCACCATCCTTCACTCCATTTAACTCCATCCCACAAGGTTCACCATTAAGTGCTCTTCTATTCACTTTTTATATTAATCCTCTCCTTAAAGCAATTGAAAGTGAGATGACTGGAATATTCATACCCGCAATGAAGACTAATGTCACATGTGTTGCATACATGGATATTACTGTCTTTCTGCCCACCAAAAAACAAATACCAACACTAATTAAAATTCTTAATAACTACTCAGCAGAATATAAACTAGAGTTTAATCTACATAAATCCAGTACTTGGTCTATATGCACTGGACACCAACAAGACCAATACTTTAAAGGAAAACTAGGTCCATTCCAGGGATTTCCATTCCATTTAAGCAACTCTGAAATGCGTTCACAGATACAGAGGAAATTAATGAATAAATCTGAGAATATAACTAATTCTCTATCCAAATCATACATGTCGCTCTATGCCAAAGTCGCTCTCTTCAATCTCTTAATAATAGCAAGAGTTACATATTATACACCCATAATAATATACACAAAAGCGTTTATAGCAAAAAATTATTCAATGTGTAGAAAATTATTGTGGAAAAAAAAAATAGTGCCAATATCCTTAAGAAAAATCCTGAACCCTCTATCTCGAAATGGACTAGGCCTACATTCAATCAACATTTTTCAAATTCAAAAAACATTTAATCTAATATCATCATGCGTCAAAATTTTCCCCTATCTAGAAATTGTACTCAAAATCACACCCACAGACAAACCACCACCTACAAATAACTTCTGGAATAAGCTAATTTCTCCAATATTAAGCATCCTCAATCTTACATTCCCCCCCCTATGGACAAAATGAAATACTGGGAGGTTTACTCAGTCTGCAACCCCCCTTTCAATGATAACGGGAAAACTTATCTAAACTTACCAAATAAACAGTTGACCAAAAACTTCAAATATTGGTCATTGGAGCCAAAATTCTATGATTTCCTCATAAAACTAAATCTTGATGCACTTCCAACTCTTTACTTCTGTAGATATAAAAGGAACTGTACCAATATTGAAGATATTTGCAAGCTTTGTTAAAGAGAACCAGAAACCCTATCACACTTATTATTCACATGCCCCAGATACAATAATATCCGTTGGGACATTCCAAAAATTTTTAAAAACAAGGATTATGGAATACAAACACTTCTCAATTCCTTTGAAAAGGGTATTTATGGATTCATCCGCGCTAGCACATTTGTGTTATACTCACTATGGTGTACCAGATGTACACTTATGTATGAACCGGACATGAAACAATCTAACACATTTAGAAACAAAATTGATATCATACGCACTAGGGATGAAAAAATTTCATCGCCTAACATTTTTTCAGACACCTGGTCAATAATGCTACTTCGCTCTAATTTATAAAAAGACTCACCATCGCCAAAGAAGTAGATCACCAGGATTTTAAAAAAAAAAAGGAGGAGGGAAGGGGGAGGTAAAAGAGATGAAAAGTGTACCCATTAATATATGTAAATTGTTATAAACTGATGTAACGATCAGGAGAATGGTAAGTCCTGATCAAAATTGTTATTTTCCTTTTTTTTTTCTTCCTTTTTTTGTACATTTATAAACCAATAAAGCCTATTGAAACTAAAAAAAACATACAAGCTCTACATTAATACATGATTACACAATATTAGGGTAGAATTAAAAGTATACTTTTAAAAAGATAAAAAAATAAATAAATAAATAAGTGAATAGTTTATTGACTGGAAGTTCATAAGAAATTTGAGCCCTTGAAATAACAGACTTAGGATTCCTAATCCATAGATCTTAAATTCTAAAGTTGCCTCTCTACCACTATACTAAACTACACTGAACATCAAAACAATTTAAAACTACACATTTATATCCACAATATATATATATATATGATTGCAAATGTCTGTATATATATATATGAATGTGCTTACTTTCATATATAGATGGAAATGTTAATATACAAAATGCAATATCAACACTATATTTGAATAAATGAATATAATCCATGTGAAGGAGTTATCTTTTTAATTCACTATTCTAAATTTGTCGCACATAAATTTAAGATGCTTTATATATTTATGTTTAATGTATATATATCCTTTATCAAATTTCTATCTATAGAGATATGTAACTATACATTATTGCAACATAAATAAAAAATCTGGGCTACTTCTTATCAAATTATTTATTTTAAAAATATATACCACATTTAAAATTCATCAATATTTAACACTCTTATAAGATTTGTACATCTTCTTTTTTATTGATATACTTTTGATGTTTTATAGTTTTAAAATTATAATTATTCAGTCACACATACAAATTTAAGTTCTTTTACTGATATAATTAGCAGATATTTTTTGGATGAAATGTTTATTTTAAAAAAAAAATTGAATAAAAACATTTTATTTCACATTATACTAAAATTACAATGTCTGAATTCATTTTTTTTTTTTAATGAATCTTTTACATGCATATATAGCATAGTATGCAATGAATGTAAATGCTGGTATATGGTTAGGCAAATACATACCAATGAAACTTCAATAAATTTGTTTGCTTATAAATTTTAAATGAATACTATTCTAATAAACCAGTTGATTCACTTCATTTAATATCAACTTGATGTATTATAACCATTTCTTTTTTGTATTAATTTTTTTTTTTTATAAAAAGAGCAAATATTTTAAAATCACTTTACTTATTATTCATTCTACATTGTAATTAATATCATTAGTATCTTTCCACCCCCACTCAATTATTACTGTTTTTGAGAATTTGTTACAACATATATCTTCTGTTTGTATTGGTCATTACTCCCATCCTCATTTCATTTTTCTATCTTTGGCTATATTTTTATATTAGTTTTAAAGTGAATTTATCTTTCCTTATATATTCTTTTATAGTTTATTTTTTTTGTTACAAATGAAAGATATACTACATGATGTAACAACTTCTTAATGGCTACTCCACTCTTGTTTTCATCATTACAACAGCAATCTTATGAAATGTTTATAAATGGGTGGCTTCCTAAAGCATATCTATTACTGGGATATAAGTTTGGTGGGTTTTTAATTTGAAAAAAATTAAAAGCAAAAGCAGCACGTGCTTTTTTTAAAAATTCAAAGAAGGGTCTATAGAATTGATCTTAATGCAATTCATAATTTATTTTAATAATTAATGTTCAAAAAAATGCATCTTTATAAGCCAGTGATGGGGGGGGGGGCATTCAGTAATTTTTACATTGAATGATTATCATCACATCCAATAAATTGAAGAACAAATTGCTAGATCATATTTTCAGAATATTAAATAAGAATATAGAATAAAAATCTTGAAAGCTTTTTAGACAAAAATGAACTTGGAAACTGATACGCAACAAAAATTGTTATATTAAAAAAAAAAAATTAAGATCTATTTCAACTAAATTAGCTGTATAGAAAACTGTTGTTCTTTTAAATTTATTGTATGGAAAAAAGATATAGATCTTCTATCAGTATTATTTAAAGCCATTGCAAAAATTTCATGTTAGAATGTTCCTTAATATTCTGAAAACAATGACAAGATAAAGAAAACTAAGTAAGAGGTACTATATATAATGGTAAGCATATTTTCATTGAATTAGGAATGTGAAGTTGTTTAAAAGCAATACTTCCCCAAAAACTACTTTATAAAAAACTGGAACAAGATTTTCATGAGAAACAGATCCAGTTTATACTATAAAAATTATATCAACATTATTCTAAAGACAATAGAATCATCTTCACAGGACTAGCATGCTGAGAATAGAAAGAGAACTACAATTAAACATGGTGACAAGATCATTTAGACAAAAAAAGTGTTATATGTATTAAAATAATAGCATAGGTAGATTTTAAATAACTTAGCAAATTAGTGTTGTATTATATGTAAACAATTCTGCAAGATATATGTTCACAGATTGGTTTGTATATGTCATTCATAAAATTTGTCTCTGCTTTTTCCTACCTCTCTTTTCCTGGAGTTAAAATAGCTTTATTATTTTTACAAGTTACTACTAATAAATATTTGAAACAGAATTACTTAATAATCAAAACAATGAATCATTTCTAAGATAAGACATATCTTTTTTATGTCTAAATGGTTATTCCATTATACATCTTTATAGTAGTACTTTGAACATGTGAATGAACACTTTATATAAAGCTTCCAATATAAATACATATATTCCATAAAAATTATTAAAACAAAAAAAAAAATTATTCATTTTATTCTTAACATACTTAAGTTTTGCCAATTTTTATGCAAGATTCAGTTCAACTTGTATCATTAAGTTTTTTCTATATTCCTATAACATTGCAACAAATAGCATAACAGATATTTTCACCAAAGAAATAAACTATTTCAAATTTAATTACCTTTTATATTGATACTGAGATATAAATATCACTACAACTATGCTATATATCATTTAATTAATTATAGTTTTAATCAACCTCCCATCCCCTCAAAAAAAAAACTAAGTTGTTTCTAAAAAAAAATAATATATATTTTATTGGTCATGGATAAGTTCTTTTTTTTTTCTTTCAAATTATTAGACTTAATGAAGTTAATTTATTTACAAAAAAAATTATAAATTACTACTTATAATATTATACTAAAAATGTTTAATATATTTACCACTGTCTTTCTTCAATATCATTATTTACAGTATTATATTGTGTATATATATATATTTTTAAATCAAATTGAAAATAAATAAAACGTTATTGGAGGAAATATCAATAATTTATCATGCTTATAAATATGGCCTTATAGGCATAAGTACTTATACAAAAGGCTAAAAACAGCTTTAAAAAATATACAAGGATTGATGTAACAATGACACACTCACAGGAATGATAACTAAAAATTGTGAAAACATTTTAAGCCTTTAACTCTTTAAATTATTAAGCATCAAATAATCTAGAAATCAATAAATTAAAAACAATATATCAATAATCACACCAGAGACTAATACTTAAAAAGATATATCATTAAGAATAAACATTTATGTTTAAAGATTATAACAATTCAGAACTATGGTATTCTCTGTAACCAGATATGATAACTGAATAATGAAATATAATCTTGTTTTTATGATGTAGTATAAGCCAAGCCTTTTTTAAATAAAAAAAAAACATAAAAAGTATTAAATATCTTAAAAATTCCCACTCCATTAAAAAAAGAACAAAACTATTTACATTCAAAGTACTTTAGTTAAAAATTTACTATTTGAACTAAAATATAAAATGTGAGCCACAAGTACAACCATGCATTCAACATGTGGCCTCATTTTTGTTTGATATTTTGCAGCACTATCTTTTAATTTCTTTTGCTGAAAACTTTTCATTCTGAAATATTTCAACATCATTTCTAATTGTACTCCCCAATGTATTCTATTCTGTCATATCTTCCCAACAAAAACAATCAATACAATTCTTTAAATTGACTTTAATTTATAATTGTCATAACAAACAATTTATTTTTCCCATGAAAACCATGTTTACATTCACCATAAAACATCTTTTGCCTTGTATTATTCATTCATTTTATATGTGCAATCCAATGAAGATGTAATTTTACAATAATGGATTACATAGAATCACATTTGCAAGTTGAAAAAATATTGACTGGTTATATATTCTTTGCTATTGTATTTTTAAAATTAGAAGTATCTTAAGATGAAAATTTTCTAATGTTTTTATGATGTATAGTATTCAAGTCTCATTTCCATACAATAAATTAAGTAAAATAATAGTTCTCTATACAGCTAATTTAATTCCAGTAGTTATTTCCTTGTGATGTAATACCCTACTTTTTAATTTTTTAAAAGCAGCACATGGAAATCTATATTGCATCTCAACATTTATAAAACAACTAAATTCTCAAATTGGTAATTATTCAAGCGAAAAATTGCTGAGAATGTTTTTCCCATACTAGCTAATAAAGAACTTGAGTTTTTGAACATTAATTATTAAACCAAAATGATTATATATTGAAAGTAGCAAAAATAGGGTAATCATCAGCATATTCTAAATCCAGAACTCAAGAAGATGAAGTTGTTTTTGCTTTTAAAGTGATTCAAATTAAAACTTTCACCACAAAACTTGTATCACATCTTGATCCTTGTTTCATAGATAATTATAAATAGCTCCAAATATTGATATAAATCTAAAACAATATTGGAGTAAATACACATTCTTATTTAGCACCAACTTTCACTATGTGGTTACTTTATAAATATATAAGTTGATCCATATTTTATATTCAAGTAACTTTTATGTGGATTGAATCTACATGTATTAAACAATGTAAAACTAGGAACATGGTTTGTTTATTTAGGAGATGCCTAGGTAAATCAATGCTAACATCATTGCATTATAAATTTTCTTTGTCTTAAACAGTCTATTTGAAGTATAGTTTTGCTTCTATTACTAAGCTGACAAGTTTTTAAAATACATTTCTATTTTAGTTTATCATTTAGTACCTCTTATTAAGTACTGTGCAAATCATAAAATGTTCAATTTCTTTGCATTTTATAAAAAATCACATTACATAATACCATTATAAAAATGATTATAAATTATATTTTAAATATACAGCTTTACTGTCATCTTAGTAAATACAAGAGATGATTTAACCATACCAGTTTTATTGTGCTTATTCCTGTTTTCTTGCCAGTATAGTTCATATATCTATTCAACTACACTTCATATTGTTAGTTTATCCTTTGAGAATGAATTTGACAAAAGTTGCAGATATTATTGTACAATTATTACTAAATACTGTTTTCTAATTTTTAAAATTTTGTAGCTGTCTATCATAAGAAAATTTTTTGACAATATCTGGATGAAAAATTAAAATTACCACAGAACTATTTTAAGCTTACCATTGATAGCAAGTGAAGTAGTCTAGAATCTGCATTTAATAAATTTCTAAATATTGTACCTGTTATTATTATTTTTCAACAAATGAAAAAATAAGCCTTCCCTACAAAAATTATAAAAATGAAAATATAATTATCATAGAAAAAAAGTTTTCTAATTTTTCTAAAAAAAAAAAAAAATTTGATTCACATATTCTTTCCCTTTGAATCCATTATACATCATAATACTCATCCATTTTTTAATCATTACTGAATCATTCTTCCAGTCTTAATTATTTTATGTTCTTCCTATCCCATAAAAATCAAAGCTCTTTTATTAATTCTATCATCTTTTCCTCTCATTCCCATTTTTGTAAATATATATATTTTAATCTCTTCTATTCACTTTTAAGTTTTTTCCACTTTCTATACAATTTATTTTGTCCATTTTTCAACATTCTACATAAAATAAATGTTCAATACTCTTCCTATCATTTCTACATAAACCACATCAATAATTCAAATCTTTATTCCAGTTTTGCTTTTATTTCTGATATCTAAAGCTCCTTGCACTAATTAATAAACTCTATAATAATATACATTTTTTTTCATTAATTTTTTATTTTCATATAACATTAAATGCTTTTTATCCATATTTACCTTTCAATTTTTTTTTCTCTGACCAACTTATCTAATATCTTCTCCCAGTTCTCATAAATTACATACCTGTAATACATTCTCTATGCATTTATACTATTTATTTAAATACATAGAACTAAATTATCTAATAATTTGGCATATTATCAAATCTTTACTGTTCTGTAAGTTTACTGAATGCTCCACATTAATCTTAACAAATAATATTTTTAGGATATATTTTCATTTATATACTATAATCTCCCATTTTTAATATATTTGTAATGTCCTACTTAAGAAGAAATGCCACTCCGTTTTCCATTGAATAGTCATTTGTTATCCACAATTCACCATACAATGTGTATCTATCTATTATTTTTCTAATACTATCTAAAAATCCACTGGCCAATATAAAGTATCTCATTTCTATATGTCATAAGGACTACTATCATTCCTTTTAAAATTACTCTATATACCTCATATTTATTATATAAACAACACGGCAAATTTTTATTAATCCCATTCTATTTTTGCTTTTCATTTCAGTTCTTATTTTTAAATTATCTATACAAGTCTTTTTCCTGTTTAACAAGATAGCCAAATATATGTATTCCTTCATTTCATCAAATCTGTTATCTTCTATTTTCATTTGTTGTTGCACTCTTCCCAATAAATATTAATATCAGAATTTTTCTCACTGAATTTAATTTTCATACTTTTACTTCACATTTCTCTAAAAACACCTATATATTGCATTATTTATAAAAACAAAAAAAAAGGCATATATGAAAAACAACTGCCATCTTATGAATTTTACCAGTTTCCAATATGGGAATGCCTACTTTCACCATCAATCTTTCTATCTCAATTCCCAATTCTCTTAAAAATAAAATAACTAATAAAAGTGATAATGGATATCCCTCCTTCAAAATTTGCTTTCACAATTCACACTTAAAAAATTATCCTTATAAAGATAATTTCTTAACAACCCCTAGACCAGTGGTCTTCAACCTTTTCACACCTGCGGACCAGTAAAAATAAGGATAAAGTTTCGCGGACCGGCAAAAGTCTATAGATAAATTTTCTTAAAGATGTAAACAGCTTAGCCTTAGATGATATATATATGGAGTTTGTATAATAAAAAACTTTTTTTTTTTACTTTTGATTTTTTTTAGAAAAGTAATAAAAAATTTAATTCCCCCCCCCCCCATAAACAACTGTGATAACTAGAAAAACAAATTAATTTATGTATGATTGATTAGATTTTGTTTTTGTTTTGTTTCTTTTTTTTTTATCAGGTAAAAGTGCGATGAAAAAATAAATAAAAATTGTTTATATTAATTAAAAGTTTAAAAACTTATTATTTTGTTATTACAAACTTTTTTTCCAGTCTAGCATGGACCAGCCAAAAACTTCTGTGGCCCGGTACCGGTCCTCGGCCCGGTGGTTGAAGACCACTGCCCTAGACTATTCTCACATTTTCAAGATCTCTCTATTTATTTCCATTCCCCTTACCATAAATACAATAAAAAAAAATTATATCCTATTTCCCTGAAGCAAATTCCATTATGAATCTCTTCAGACTTCCATTCAAATCCTAATTTTATCCATTAATATATAGTTACTAGTCTATAAGTAATTAACAAACTAAAATCTCTTCCCTTTTCTTCATATCTGATTATCATACTCTTACATTTTTTTCAGTCTTATTAGTATATAATATTAATAAAATTTTATTTTAAACAAACCATTACACATTGCACCGTATCAATAACATTTCAGCTGCCATAGCATCTAATTATCTTGTTTTTCTTTTTGTTTAAAGCTATTGTTCTATCATTTACAATATCCATTTTCTCATGAATTAAGCTTACTATTGAATCATATTCTCTTACAAATTTCCCTATCATTCATAAATTGTATTACTAGTTCAATGAATTCTTTTTCAAATTCATTCTCATATTCTCTTCTATATTTTTTTCTGCATTGTCAATTTCTTCTACTTTTTTATTTTCATCCCATTTTCATTTTAATTCCTTTTTTTTTTTTTTTTTTTTTGAAGTATCTATCCCATCTAATCATTGCTTTCTTTTCATACCTTAATGGTTTCCTTGTATTTCTTTCCTTCTTTGATATTTTATAGAGTACCCCTCCCCCAGTTTTTTCTTGTTAAGAACTACTAGCTCTAAAAAAATATTAGAAGACTTCTTCAATATATCAGTCCACTCTTCATAAATTTTAGATTCATTACTATTCATTGTTTAATACCAAGACATCATTAAAGCTATTCAATTTCAATGTTTATTTCCCATCCATCTCTATCAACTTTTCCATATATTTCTGTACATAACATACCAAATTCTATCAACATAAAATTATAAAAATTACTACAGCATTTTTCCTTAGCTAATATATTCATTCCATTCTTTCATATCTTCCTTATTTTTAATAGCAAAACATACTATAGCTCATATCTATTTAGTTTCACCCAATTTCAATCTAATACAGATAGTCCTTTTAATTTATTTTTAAAATATCCCCCTTAATAATCTCTCCTCTTTTATCCTTATTATATCTATTTAGTCTCTTCCTTTCCTATTTCTGAAGATGCTCCAATTCATAAATGTGTCTCTACTATTGTTAACAAATCTAATTTTTCTTCTATAAAAATTTCCAAGTGTCTCCACTTAATCACAACTCTATCCCATTGCTTATTATTAAAACTTTAGACCCTTTTTTTAAATATTCTTTTCTTATATTCTCATCTTTATATCATTCATTACACTAAATATAAACATATCCTTCCTTTTTATTTTTATCTACAACTTTGTGGCTTAAAAGAATTTAAGAAAATCATATCTTATGCTAAAAGATACATGAAAAAATAGTTTTTAATCAGTCGCTCTAATTCTAATATAGAAAATGTAAGTTTCTTCAATTAATGTGGGAATAAAATTTACTTCTAATCTAAAGTTCAACCTGCAAGGAAATATGGCAAAAATATATAAATATTTTTCTAAAATGAAATATAATTTGAAGAAAGTATTGAATTGCAATGAACATTATATAACAACAAGAACACTTGAAAAAATTATAGTGAAGCCAAATTAAAAATTGTTTAAAAATAAAATACTTTAAGAACATATAAATTGTGATTACTACCAATGATATAGGAAAGTTCTGACAAGACCTGATGTAATCAGAGATTACAATAATTAAATATCTAAAATACAGGTGCCCCAAAGGTTGCCATATATGAAGCTAACTGTACCTTTATTTACAAAAAATTCATTACAAAATATTCTGTGTTGATCACTTCCTTTCTATACAATATCTTCTCTTCCATTCATGGCAAAGATGCTCCAAAATATCTGGTTAAGCAAGTAATTGCATTTCAAACACGTAAATGATCCATGTTTCTAATCTTTTCCTTGTATATCATGTTTTTTAACTGGTTTCACAAGTAAAAGTCAAATGGAAAAAAAAATCAGGGATATCTCAGGTTATTTCATAGGATTGTAGTGACCAATCCATGGATGTGCAAAGTGTAGATTCAATGTATCATGATTTTTGGGATACACTATAGATTGAATAAAATGCTTTCTTATTACCAAATATTTAAAAAATATATCAATTCAGCAATAGGGAGAGGGGGGTTGCAATACATATTTTAGAAATTTCACATTTTAAATATATATATGTGCATCAGGCAAACATTATTTTCTGTCAAATAACAAAATTCATTATGAAAAGTTGGAAATAAGTTGCAATGAGTGTTTAAATAGGCATGCTAAAAACAAATCTACATTTTAAAAAAAATTATAGTAAGCATTTCCAAGGCAAAAATAAACTTCTTTAATATAAGAATTTTTTATTATTATAATAAAATTTGAAAAGAGAATTGCATCTTTTTATTTAAAAAAAATTGCATATGTTGCAATTTCTTTTCCCCCCTCATTCAAAACATACAACTTTAGTACAAAGTAGTTAGTTCATTTTAATCTTAATTTTTTTGTAAATATACTAAAGTTCCATTTCAAATGGAATTCAACTGCTTTTATGATTGTTGTCAGACCTGATATAAGACTATTTTTCTTAATACATTCAATTCTCTATAAAATATTCAATTTCAGCATGTTGATATCTCTCTTTTTCTTTGTTATATTATAAGCAAAATGTTGAGAAATTAAGACTTTAAAAAAAATTAATAAAACCAAAAAAAACTGTGCTATCAGGCTATTGTCTATAATATAATATCTTATATTCCATACATTATAGTTTTAATTTTTTATACTTGGTTATTGCTCTATTATAAAACATGAGCAAAAACTTTGTTTTCAGATTACTCTTTTATGGTAGTACATAAGTTTTATACACTACCACAATCCATCTCTCCTATCATAGCAATTCAAAAAATAAAAAAGTTTCTCTACTAATATTATTTTTTACCTCAAAAAGATACAATATTGATTGTTTTTATTGGGAATGTAAAGTTGAGAATAGAATTCAATGGAAACCATGAATTTAAAATGCTGAAATCTTTCAAAAAGAAGTTTGACAGAAAACAATGAAAGACTGGAATTATAATACCTTTGATTATGATTATTGGCATAACAAATGTGGACTTTGTCAATCTCAAATTCAATTTCAGTTTATTTGCTTTTTTTATTATTGTCCTTAACAAGTAAATGATTTTTAAAAAAAGTTAAAATATATTTATATATAAAACAATAAAAACCAATAAAGGTTGTACTAGAAAACTAAATTCAATAAATAATAAAAGAATAAAAACAATTTCAATGAAAATAAATTACTCATTACATAAATCAGGTAAAAGTAAACAAAATAACTAATTCTACATTACACACATTTATAAGATCTCTAAATATTCAAAATATAAAAAGATGAAAGGTAGTGAACTGATTTGGAATCTAATTTAACTTTTCTTTATTTGACTAATACATTATGATACTGTTCTAAATAGATATAAAATTGATAATATCCTAAATTGATGTATTTTGCATTAATTAATTGATATAAAAAAAACTAAATATTACCGAGAATATATTCAAGAAAAATACACAATTACATTTGCTAATACTAGTAACCTCATAGAATTATTTATAAATATTACTATAGTGTAATGTTTATAAAATAAAATATATGCATGACAGCAGATTGCATTTACTGTACACATGTAAATAAATACATGATATTATTGGAATTACTTTTCTATTTCTTGCTATATCTAGTATCTAACTGCATTAGCTCAAAATATTAAGACCATTTATGATAGGCAATATGTTCATAAATATAATAACATCCAATTCATCATTAAATTTTTGCACGTTATTTTTTAAGTCATCCATGTCAGGAATCTTCCTCAATCACACTGAACAGCAAGTAATACCTAATACTTAGGCAATAGCCCCAAAAAACAATATACACAAGATATGTGGATGATTTATTTATAGCAGCACTTGAAAATATAACTGAAAGCATCCAAAATGACCTTCAAGAACTCACAAAACTGGCACTAAATACCACATGGAAAAGTGGGGCAAAGGAAGTGATACAAAGAGGAGAAAGACTCAATTACAGGATGATCATTAAGCCATTGGAAACCAGAGGCTACCCACATCTGAACTCAAATGCACCTAAGGCACATAAATTGATAGGACTGTCAGCATTCTTATTTAGAAATCACCACTTGTGTAAGTTTGAAGCAGATAGGAGAACTAACATCACATGCTATATCAAAGTCTTGCTAAGCGTGGAACTCAAATACAAAACAATAGCAGAGAAAATCAAGCAGTTTCATAGAAAATTAACAAATAACCAGCATGAAGAGGATAAGCCATGTATAGTATTACCATACACCCCCAAAGTGGCCAAAGACCTAGTTAGAAACCTATCCACACAATTTAAAGGTTTTCAAATCCCCCTAGCTACTAACAGACTCATTAACAATTCCAAAAATAAAATAAATACAGACCAAAACATGCCCACAAGCTGGCTGAGGGGGAACATATTGTGGGGAGACTCGGGCTACTGTCACTACCAGAATATCTCAACACCTGTATGTATGTAACAAATCGTGCACTAAAAATGAAGGCAGTTCGATATTGCTAGAACACCAAAAATCATCTAATCACAATTTTGAACCCACCAATGCTGAAATCATGTGATTGGAAAAAAATAATGCCAAACGCAAAATAAGAGGCATATTTCATTGTGAACAACCCGAAGGCCATCAATCAACAGACAAGATTCCTGCTTCTCAATTTTTAAGAAATGGATTGGTTGAATAATTTGCATATATTTGCATACACTTATAATAACACAAAATTGAGAATGACACAGGCTATAAATATGAAAGCAAATATGCCCCAAAAGCGCTATGCCAGAAAAAAATATAATTAAAATAATAACTTCACTGGTGTGTGTTTGAAGTGCAGTATAATAATCACTGTTAGAATAAAAGTGGATCTTGTAAATTCTGGTTATACAAAATTTTATGTGATTGGTTAATAAACATTCAATGAATTTTTCATACACACTTATAAAAAAAATTCATCATTAGAATTACTCGTAAAAAGTATGCTATTCTAATTTTATGAAAAAAAAAAGGCAAAGTCAAAGAGCAAAAAAAGATGGCAAATTTTGCAATAATGATACAAATCAATTCATGAAACATAAAGACATCTACATTTTTCACATATTTATCCTTTAATCTATTTATTTGATATCTTTAAGCTAAGTCTTTTCAATTTTTTTTTTTATTCATTTTTTTCTTAAAAATTTATTCTGCTGATTGAAATTTTCTATTATAAATTATTCTCAGCAATATTATCCCAATAAATCCTGCAACCCTCTCTTGCACAAGAACCATGCTCAAATTCATAAGTTAGTATTTTTTTTTAGGAAGAATATCCCAATCTAGTGAGATTGCGCCTTTACAACAAGTTCAATATCATCTCACCCAGAAACTAAAAAATCTACCAATTAGTATTCTGCCAGCATATTTTCAGAATATTACAAAACTTTCTTAAATAAAATTTTCCTATACTTTTATATTGTATCCATAATAAGTCTATTTCTCTTCCATACAATAAATTTAGCAGAATAATAATTTACTTTTAATTAACTAAATTCAGGTTCATCTTTGTAACAAAAAAGTTACAAAATTATTTTAACTAAATTTCAAATTCAAACTGATAATAATCCAAGCAAAAAATTGCAGATTGTACTTCTATGGCCGGTTAAAAAAAGTTTGAAAATTTAAATATGAAGAAAATACTACACATTCCTAAAATGAATGTTACAAGATAAACAAAATGGGATTTTAGAAACAATCACATGATATACAGTTTAACACTGATAATAATTGCCATATTCCTGATAAAATATATTTTCAATTCTAGAGCTACATCATAAACTTCAATGAGTTCAAAAATGCAGTATAAAATTTTGTATGTCTATTATTCAGACTATAAATTTATTTATTTTTAAAAAAATTAAGCAATTTGAAAAAAATAAAATAAAAACTGTATGAGAAAAATAAAGATTTATTTAAAAGATGGAGCAGTTCAAGGTAGAAATAAAAAATTTCCACAATGGTATGTGTATATATAAAACAATAAAACTTAACAGCACTGATAAATATTTAGAATAAATCTTTGTTTTGGCCAATTAATACAATGTTCCTAGTATCAAAATCATTCACATTATAAATAAATTAATCCACTTTTATCTGCTATCCAAGATCTTATATAAATAGTAATTATTCTAAACAATAAGTGAATATCAAATCAGCAAAGATATTCTTGCATTTTCGTGTGAATTTGCTTATATTAAAAATTCACATAGCAGATACTTTCTATTTATTTTAATATTTTGTAAATAAATCAACTAAATATCAAATAAGTAATGACATAATTTTCTAGTTCTAATTATTTAACTCAGAGCAATAAACCACCAAGCTCTGGCTATAATTAATGTATATTATGAGCAAAAAATGAATTCGCTTTTATATGTTCAAAAATTTATATAGCTAGCTGATCAAAACAATAACTATAAAAATGAATATTAAATTAGACCAGATGTTCTTGCAGCTTCATTTGAATCAGTCTATATTTAAAATTCAATGAGCTAATTTCAACTTATTTTAATATCATGCAAATAAACTACCAAATATCAATTCTGTAATGATAAAATTTTAAAGCTGATAAATATATGTAACTTTTTGAGCAAAAAAAAACCACAGAACATTGCATTAACACAATCATTGCTTTGATGGCTTATTGTTCTATGTATTATATATTTATTACTTTTGTAAAATTCTATCATAATATATAGATATATACTTAGTAGTTCATTTCCAAAATTTAATTAAATGCTTAGTGAATTTAATTATAACTCATTTCATATGGAAATGCTGAAACACTTTTGCTGGTATAATATTTATCCCTATGGCTATCACTATTCTAATAAAATATTCATTTAAGATCTTGGACAATAGACAAAAATAGATTTATTGCTTTTTAATAATATGGAGACTTTGATATTAAGAGATGTTAGCTGGAACTTGGTTTATTACTGTAAGATAGAGATAGCCAACCTATAGTGCATAAAATGTGCAGGAATGTGTGCCTTATGAATTTGGCATATTAGATTCCTAATTATAAATATAAAAATTCAGCACAGATGTAAATTAATACTGTATTTTATACAAAAATTGAATAGTAGATCAAAAGTTGCATGATGCCTGTCATCTTGTGTGAAAAAATTGTGCATAAACTGTAAAATAATGGTCATTCTGCTTTAAAGATTTCTTTTTTTTTTTTTTTACCATATGTCATAGCATCAGCCAGGAGACGAACCCGCAACAACCGTCTGCAACCAACTGCTTGCTTGCAAGGCAGCTGCGCTGACCTCTCGGCTGACAACGCTTGATAAAGATTTCATATTTATCAGCATTATAAAATTCTACTAGTTACATATTTAATAATTGATTAATTTGTAAAATATTAAAAAAGTAAAACCAATTCTATCTTGTGAATTTAATTATAGTTCAAATGAAGCTGCAAAAATACCTAGGCTTTGATATTTGCCATTGTAATTATTATTGTTCTAATTCAATAGGGGGATTGCATTAGTGGTTGAGATTCCTGCTCCAGAAAAGAAGACACACTGCATGGTATCACATCATTAACAGTTTGTCTGAGCATAGTGGCTGAAAGAGATACCTGACTTCAATAAAAAAAAAATAGCCATATCATAACACATCACACAGAGATTTATCACTGGATAAAGATCTGTAGATGATAAAAGTTAACCAAAAAAAAAAAAACTGCTAAATGCAAAAAAAATATCAGAAAAACAGAAATTCAAATAAAAAAATAAACTATTTCCAGGTTTTTATTATTCTAAATTAAAAAAGAATTAAGAGAATAAGGATTGTAGTAATTATTGAGGAATGATATATACTACTGCAAAGAATATAGTTTCCTATCATATACAAATGATAAGCAATAGAAATATAATTGTTTTTACATATTGCATCTATGGATTTTTTTACAGCATTTCATAATCAATTGTCTGATAAAATTTTGAAATCAGTTGTTTGTTCACTGAAGTTTATTCATATTATATAGCTTCTACATTATGGAATGAAGAAAATTTTATTTATAACTGCAGGTGGAAATACGAAGGCACTTGAAATAATAATAAAAAATTGATTTTGATATGATACATAGCGACTTATTATACGAAATCAGGAATCTCTCAGCCATTATTACCAGAGAAACATGTTAGTCACTTTACCTTCCCTTTTCATTCCCCACCCTAAGTTTTCACATATTCTTCTCTATCTTGCTCCATCCCATTTCCACAACATAATCTTTGTCAATCCCCCTTATCTTTTCCCAAACCCAGCATAAAAACCAATAACTCACTTTGTTTATATTTATCCTTCCATATTATTTATATACCCTTTCTGATTTCAGGCATTTACATCCAATTAATATTTTCTATGCCTTCTTTACACAACTTGCAGACTAAATCACCCATATTTTTCCATTTATGTGTATATACCCTTGTTGATAAAGAGCCTGTTCGAGCCTTAAACAGTAAACTACTTTCCTTGCTATTATCATAAATTAACTCGCACCCAATATTTTGTTTACTTCATATATATTTAAACTATTTTTATTTTCCATACTAGTTCTCCATCTCTCCAACTCCCTAATTCTTTATAAATGCATCTATTTTTTCTATCTCATTCCTTACAACTATAGCACTCAACAATTCTCCTAATACAATCATCCCACCTTTTATAGAAGTATACTGATATAAAATCTTTATCCAAACCTTTTGCATACCATACTACCTTGCTCATCCACCTTGTTGCCTGCCCTTTAATCATAACCCAAATAAATACTATTTTAGCTATTCTCTTATTGTCCATAAATTTCAATCTACCAAACATTTTCATTTTACTTTTTGCATCTCTCATCTAAAAACTTGACTATCCCATTTCTCAAACTACCTCCTTTGCTGTCCATACATCGGCATCTAATGCATGTCTTCCTACTTCTCCTTGTACCTTTTCTAAGTAATATAACTACCCCTTTACTAACACACAACGCATCATTACCATATGTTAACCCTGCTATGCCACTCCCATACAATTCTAGCTACATCATATTTATTATATGAAAACACTGGTAATTTCTTTATCAATCCCTTTCTTTTCTTTGCTTCATTTATCAATTTTTTCTCCCATTCATCCAAGCAATTTCTCTGATTACTTAAGACGATTCCCAGTTATACCTATTTTCACACTTAACATTATATCCTCCAATAAAAAAATATTTCTTCTTTCCCAGTATTAATCATTACTTTTGATTTTTCCTCATTAAATTTAATCCCCATCTCCTTACCCACCCTTTGCGCATATCCTCAGCATAACTTCCATATTTTCCCTTCTTTCTGTGCAAGAAGACATCATCTGCAAATGTGCAGTAGCGCCACCTTAATTTTCATTTTTGTAATAGTAGCAATTTATATATATATATATATGTGTGTATTTCATGGACTACTTAGTAAAAAAAATAAAATAATAAACAGCTATTAATAAATAGATATTCTTTAATTCCATAAAAATAAAAAGGTGATGAAAAAAAACTACTCTAGAAATGAGTTTTGCAGTAACTATACACACGCATCTGTAAACACATTTAACTGTAGTTCTTCAATGTATTCTATTCTCAGTCATATCTTCCCAATGGAAATGACATTTAATTTATTTAAAATATCTTTGAGATAATCCTTATAGCATAAATATGATCTATTCCCACAAAAATCATGCTTATGTTCATTATAAAGAGCTTCTTTATAAAGTCCTGCATTGTTCATTTTGCACATCCAATCCAATGAAGGTGTGATTTTTACAATAATGAATTCTATAGGATCACATCCAGAAAGTCAAATAACATATTGATTGGTTTTATGATCTTCCCATTGCATTTTTAAAATTTTACAGAGCAACATTAAATGAAACTTTTCCAATGCCTTTATATTGTATTGATAATGTAACGAAGTTTCACTTTCATACAATTAGGTAAAATAATATTTCTATATATAGCTAATTTAGTTACAGTAGTTATTTCTTTGCGATGAAATATTATCTTTTAATGTGTTAAAAATAGCAACAGCATATTGGATTATGTGTTGTACCTCAACCTCTAAGTTCACCTTTCTACTTATAAAATTACCAAGATATTACAACTAGTTTATATTCTCAAAGTGATAATGATCTAAGTTTGAAAAAATATTCTTCCATTAATGGCTGATAAAGAAGCAGAGTTTTTTGAATCTAAATCAATAAAATCAAAGTCTTTATATGATGTATTCAAGATAATAAGAACATACTATAAATCATCTTTTGAACTGGCAAAAACAACACAATTAACAAAATACTGTAAATCGAAGATCTAAGATAATAAAATTTTAGTCTCACTTTTAATCGATTCAAATTTAAAAATTCCACCATCAAATCTGTATCATACCTTGATACTAGCTTGTTTAAATTAGCCTATAAACAATTCCAAAAACCCAGTCATATAAATTGAAAACAATGTTGAATCAAATACTCATTCGTGTTTAACGCCAGTTTTCATTTTATGTACCTCATATTTTCTATGTTAGTAATGATAATTTCATTCCATAATATAGAAATTGTATAATATGAATAAATGGTGATGGATAACCAATTTCAAACAATGTCCTATTAATTGAACCAAATGCCTTGGCTAAACCAGTAAAAGCAATATATAAATTGTTCATCTTTTGTAAAGATTTTTCTTGCATTTGCCCAGAAATAAAACCATGTCTATAGTGCTTATTGATTCTCTAAGACCCACAAATCTATGATAATCATTCATCTTTAACTGGAAGCAATCTATTCAACAAAATTCTAAAAAATACTTTTGCTGTAATGGATAATAATGATATTCCACAATTATCACCAATCTTGCATATTCCCTTTATTTTTAAAAATTGGACCAATTAAAGCATCCTTAAGATCGGATGGCACAATTTCATGATTCCGAATATTCCTAAACACCAATATTTTTGAAGTAATATATCACCCCCATATTTTAAAACTTCTCCATGTATTTCATCAGGACTTGCAGACTCCATTTTTAAGATTACAAAGAGCTATTTTGATTTCACTAAACTGGATATTTTTGCCCAAATCTAAATTAATAGACAAACTGAATATATCTTTAAAAGTTACATCTCAATTCTTATACCATTATTTAAAGATGACCAAAAAATAATCCGTTTGCTTGTTCAAAATAACATTATATAATAGAGTACCATTGCTGGATTTATTAGTATTATGATACTGTTTCTCAATTCATATATTGCTTTCAATGCACCAAAAAAAAAAAAATCTAAAATGATTAAGATCAGTGAAGGTCTGCAACTTCCTTGCAATTTTTATCTACCAATCATTTAAGTTTTCTTCGCACTTTTTTAATTTCTGCTGTTAAAATTCCACATTTAATCTTCTATTCAGCCAAAAAGAAACCAGTTTCTTTTTAATAAAATCACAAATAAGATTAGTATCAAAACAATGCAAGTCATAATTCTTCTTTTTAGTGAATCTAGAAATACATTTACTTGCACCATAATATTCATTAAAAAAAATTTCATGCTTCAGTAATATTAGTTTTGAATATCCAAATTAGCTATTTGTGTTTAATCATTACTGAAATATAGAATATATAGTTTCTAAAGATCTTTTTTTTTTGTGAATGATTGATATATCTATTTTTTAATGCAACTATCAGTTTAATCTTGGAGTGTACTAATCTATCATGTCAATCTGCATTTGTAAATGCTCGTGTAATGTGAGCTTTTGTATTCTACTTCCAGTTATAATGTAATCTATTAAATACCTTTGTCCTGAGTGTGGATATATCCATGTTCCTTTATAAAGGTTTTTCTGTCTAAACAAAATATTTGATAATGAATCCATGTATAGAGCAAAACTTCAATTATCACCAAACCATTTAAATTTACAGCATCAATACCAACATGAGCAAATAACTTTTGGCCAAAATCTATTTGTACTAGCAAATGCCTTAAAGTTTCCAAGAAGAAAAATTTGATGTTTTAATGTTGTTGGTATATTAAGGTTATCCAGCCAGGAATACATTTTCATTCTCTGAATTCTCTAAATCTAAGGTTCAAGCATAGGCACTAAAAAATGAGTACTAGTACCATTGTACAAGGCAACTTTTAACACCATTAATCTTCACTGATATATTAGGGAATTCCAACAATAGAAGATACTAAATTACACTTTACAAAAAATTCAACACTATGCTAAGCATTCTCTTTTACAGACTGACCTGCCTTTCTAAAAAAAAAAAAACTTGTATCCATCTACTTATTCTGTTAAATCTTCTATGAGATGAGTTTCACTAAGAGCAGCTACATCAGATATCTATTTTGATCTTAAAAAATTAGCATCAAGTAAAGTTAACATTCCAATGTATCTACACTTAGAATAAAAATTATATTTATAATTTTTTATTACTACCACTGACTCCTGCTTTATCACTACTGATATTATTATTATTATTATTTCTACTATTGCAGTGAGTAAACCATGAGATGCAACACTCTCGCCAGAATGTGAGAAGGACTATTTTTAGATTGTATTTTCTAGGTCCTTCCTCTTACTTAAAAAATAGGGCTGCTTAAAGCTATAACCTTCACCAGCAGAAATTCTGTCTCACTGAAATCCAGTTTTAAATCAATCCGTAAGTGATTACACTGCCTGAAGCAAATATCACAACTAAGAACTGTTAAGTCTATCTCAATCATTGCTTTGTTGATTCTTAAAAGCTTGAGCTAAAAAAAATGAATAAGGGAATTAATGTCAGAAATGCTATACATGTAGTTAAAGAGTGGAAAGCTATTGCACAAACAAGCATACCATTATAAGAATTGGAATATTTGATGGTATGAGAAATTCACAATAACTGGGCTTTACAATAACTTAAGTGACTGCAGAAGAAAAAATATTATTTATATAACAAATAATATTTAGCCTTTGATAAACCAATATGCGACAAGGCAGGAGCTCTTAGTCAAATACTGCTTATTTGTTATTCACAATTGTCCTTCATATCTAAAGGTCTATCCACCATTTGTGAAGACCATTATGAGCCTGAGCACAGCATCCAACAATTGCTTTGTAAAAAGATTGCAAAACTTACCTTTAATGTATTTTATTTTTTTGTCTTTTCATCTTTTGTTTGAATAGGGCCATATTTTTATTGGCTATTAGTGATATTTTTATCTATTGACATTATAATACATAAGCAATAAATAAGTAGTAATAATGAACAATGTTGTAATATATTTACTTAAAAAATAAAGATAAAACTTAATATTATATAAAATAATAACAAATCACAAATTAAAACACCAATTCTTAAATTAACATTTATTTTTTCTTCATTTACATTATTTATGTACTTATTTGCAGGTAACTTTTGTTATAAAACTTAGATAATTTTATTATCATTTTTGAAATCACATTTCAATAATTTGAAAATTTTCTTGACATAACTAAGAATGTCCTTTCCATTAGACTTCCAAATAAGACATGGTGAAGTCTTGGTAATATATCCCAATATTCAAAGATTTTCACTTTTGTAATCTAATAACATTTCTATTAATTTTAAACTTCTGTATTCAGTCAAATAGTGATCTTTAAATAGTTTCAACTGCATCACACCTCACCCCCCACCCCCATTTTAAAAAAATTTAAGTGCAGAATTTTTGGCTCATCTAGTCAAATTTATTTTTGAATATAATTACACCAGCAATTAGAAACTGATTTTAACTCAATAAAACTTACAATAAATTTTTATTTATACCAAACTAATTCCTTCAATTGTTAATACAGCATTTGTTTTCAGTTGACAATTTCTTCATTAAACCCTAATTGATGCCTCCAGATCAGATCTGTATTATTAAATAGCAAACATTCAGTTAACTATAGTAACTTCTAATTGCACATTTAAAATTTAAGTACTAAGTTTTATATTTTAAAAACAATGCTGGCATATTATAATTATGTAATACTGAAAATGATTTTATATTTATAAATCAATATATTGCTAATATTTATAAATCATTGGTACTTTTTTTTATGAGCTTTTGCATTAAAAAAGTTTTATATTATAACGTTCTAGTTTGTGATGCAATTCATTTTTAAAATGTGCACCCATGTATATAAAAATGAAAGAATTAGCTGGTACCACTGTCCCAACAAATGAGAAAAATAAATGGTTGAAACGCAAGACTCAAGTTTCCTGAAAGAAGTAATAATAGATTAAACACTAAGATAGATGGATAATAAAGTTTTTAAAATGATAAAATCAATTATAAATCATATAAAATAAATATAGAAAGATCAACTTGCAGTGGATCAATACTGCAAATGATGTGACATGTATATGTGATTGTATGAATTTCATATTGATTAATTCAAAGAGTAACTGTGATTTGTAAATACCAGAAGTTTAATTACAACTATTTAGTTTATACATTTTACATCAAGTAGCATTTAGATAAAATATTCTTAAATTATTACTTTTTAATTTTTAAACTGCCAATATATTGGATAAAATGAAAAAAAAAGATGAAATAAAATTTGTTTTTAAAGAAAAAAACAAAACGAAAATAAAAGTTGTTTAATTTTAGTGATGTGGAAACAAATTAAAAATAAAAATATTTGAAGTAATTTTTTGTAAAAAGTAAAGATATAAAGATTGATATTTAAAAATAGAAATAATGTTGATTTCTATAGTCTTAGAAAATGGAAATGATTGTCTTATTAATTAAATGATTGTTCAAAAGCAAACTACCTCGTGAGGCATGAAAATAAATTAAATGGTCAGATAAGATAAAAGGAATTAAATGAATCAAAAAAAATGAAAAATAACTGAAACACGAATGGATTAGTGTTTTCGTTGAATCTCAAGATCTATGATAAGAGACTAATAAAAATATAAAAGAAATTATTATTATAATTGTTATCTTAGAGTGCTAGAATAGATGTTATAATGTATATTGAGATTTTAGATGTGGAAGTCTAAATAAATTTAATTTTGGAAACCACTGGGTCTGGATGACAGTCGAAAATGATGGAGTCGGTTTCTTTCAAAGGACAAAATCTGAAAGTGATGAGTGGTTCTCAATCTATTAAATGAAAGTATAAACTATTGTGTCTATCTAATAAGAACTTTCCTAAAATTGAAGTAATTAATAACTGAAAATAACTCTTATCTGATTAAAGAATGAAATTCAATTATTGTATTTTTATGTAGATGTTTGCAATCATTTAGTTTTTTTTTGTGTGTGTATTATGTTCTAACTAAAATGTATTAAATTTAAGTTGTTTAAGGGATGGATTCTTGGGTTAATTATATTTTGGTTTCATATTTTATCAAAATATATAGACATTCGATAAATAATGATATTAGTGAGTATCTAAAATGTATTTATTCGGATGTCTTTTAAGTTATTGGTGACAACATTCTTATGGTGAATATATTGGGTTTTATAAGTCTCTGGATTGTGGATCAATAATTTTGTATTTTGATCATTTATGTTTATTTTGAAATGTTTTTGACCATGGAATCTATGTGGATTTATAACATTTTAAAGAAATCTGTGATCTTTTAAAATAGTAATTTAAATTTTTAAAAAAAAAATATTAATTTAAAATCTAAAAATAAATTTAATCTTCAATTTTAAATGTGGTAATAAAAATCTATTTGTGTGTTAATTACTGGCAGTGTTCTTTTATTTTATTGTTCTAAATATTTAATATATACTTTGAGAATAGAAGTCTATTGAAACTTATAAATGTTTTAAAATCTCTGCTATTCCACTGAGTATGACATGTAAAAATCAAAATTTTAAAAAAAAAAAATTATATTTTTTTTGCTACTATCTTACTATAAATTTTTCTAGGTTCAAATCTAGATGCCCTGTATGATTTAATCTCCTCCGATCAAAATATTAATATATTAAATTATAAGAATAAAATATAGAAAGAATTCATCTGAAAGAAAGTCAAAAAAAAGATTAAAAAATTCTTGAAATAAGGATCAATGAAAATAAAAATGTTTATGTATCTTTTTTTTTTTTTTTTTGGTAAATAAATGTGCAATAACATAGTAAAGAAAAAAAAACGTAGTCATAATGAATAAATGCAATTTATTTTATTTAGAGACATATGCTATAAAATTTTGTATATTCATGTGATTCTGTTAAAAATTGATCATGATTAGCAATGTTCATTAATCGATTATAAATTCTTCTTTTGCGTAAATATATATGTGACTGAATGTAATAATGTTCAAAAATAAAAACTAGCCATAATGAATAAATTTTAAAATTTATTAAAATATAAAATAAAATGATACAAAAGGTTAATTAAATGAAGTATTTTAAACATGATGTTAGAATAAATAACAAGAGATTAATGTTTAAGATAGCATTAGTTAAATGAATAATTCTTACTAAATAAAAAATTGTCATGTGATTAAATTTGAATTATGTTAAGTGTTATGCATACAATTATAAATAAAAAATGTGAATTATGATATTTTGATATATGAAAGAAAAATTATACATCGTGAAAAATTAAGGATTGTTAAATTAATTTCAAAAAAACTAAATCAAAATAAATTTTAATGTGGCATTTACTTTTCATCTGGTTTACATTTTTTTTTCTTCTGAGATTCTTACGTTGTTGAAAATCTCTAAATAATTATTTTCTTTGTGTTTTTCAATAGATGAATATTAACAGATACTACAATAATTTATACCTTAATTAGAGAATAGCAATGACAAAAATATATTCAATCATACACTTTCTTGTGACAAATTCGAGAAATATAGCGTATTTTCTAATAAGAAATTATATTTGTGTACACTTAGGGATGTCTGATGAAAAACAAGTATGTACTTTCCAGTAATAATTCCTCCAAATATTTTGAATGCCTAGTTAAAACGCAAAATTCCCTTTACAAGAAATCAATGAATAATTAAATTTACAATAAATTCAAACTTGGATCAACATATTTTATTATTTGCAATAAAAAGTGAAAAAAATTACAAAATATTTAATCTGCTGCAAAAAAAAAAGTTATTTAAGATCATCACAAATCAATGAATAAGACCGAATATATTCAATTTTAGGTTTAAAAAAATTCTATATAAAATGTAGCCCCATTCTACAAATGACACTCCTATTGAAGACAAGGTCATTAGCAAAAATACTTAAAAACAATACAAAACCTGCTTTAGATGCAATATCTGTGCAGATGATTCAGTGAAAACTAAAAAATGTTTTTAAAAAATTGCTATATAGTGTTATATGAAAAATGAACATAATGAATATTAGTCTGCTCATGCTCTAATTCAGCGATGGCAAACCTATGGCATGTGTCATAGGTTGCACGTACGAAAATTTTTCTGACACATTATCGATTTTCAAATTGTATCCTCATTTTACAACAAAAAATGCAAGATTTCAAAAATTTAAGGTGCAATCTAGCCATAGAATATTAAATTTGAACAAATGGTCGAACAAAAATTTCTGAATAGTAACGATGTACTATAGTAGGAACTTTATATTCAAAGGGAGAGAAATGCGCGCAGACAAAGAATACATCCGAGAAAGTGAGACCGAAGATTCGCACGGCAAGTACATAAATTATGTTTTGTGACAGAAGTTTTTTTAACTGGTATTTTGTCCGTAATTTAACAAGTTGCTCCAATTTTTAATTTGTGTGCATTAAATTATTCTTTCATAAATTTTATATTTATAATAATCTCTCAGCTTTGTGGCTATTAACTGGACATCTGCTAAATTTGCTTATTTCTTATCCTAACTATAATTTGCGATACAATATGAGTTGGTATGTGTCGTTACAGACAGAGTACATGTAGAGTACTCAGTTGAATTTGAAATTTGTTTGTGACAATAATAATAATATTGCACCTGTGCACTGCATAATACTATTGCATAGTTGCTGAATTTTAAAGGTAATTAATTTAAACATACATTAAAGTGAAGATTTTTGAAATATTTAAAGAAATAATTTTCATTATCAATTTTCATAAATTTCTTCTGGTTTTTCCCAACATGGCTAGTGAAAATAAAAAACAAAAACTACTATTAAAAACAAGCAGCAGAGAATTTCAAAATTCGTGGATTCAAAAGTATGGGATAATTAATAAAGGAAATAAAGCGGTGTGCATTTTACGTTCCGGGACAGTTGTATGCAGGACATCTTCAGAAAAACGGTATTATGAGACAAATCATACACTGTTCTTTGAGAAACACAAGGAAGAACAAAAGGAATTTATTGTTCAGACAATTAAAAACAAAAATATGCAGTCAGCATTGTCACCTAATAAAATTTATCAGCAGTTCTTCAAATATAACCGCTTATAGTTTTGTTGTCACCAATGTAATTGCAAAACAAGGGAAATCTGTTAGTGATGGAGAATATGTGAAGGAAACATTTTGAAGAGCTTGAAAACAAGGAAAAGATTATTCAGAGAATAAAAGATTAGCCTTTGGCTAGGAATACGATAAAAGACAGAATTCTGGACATGGTTAAAAATATAACTTAGCAAAAAACGGATATAAATTCTTCTGACTTTGTGTCTCTCTGTCTTGATGAAAGTACTGATATAACTGGATCAGCTCATTTAGCAATTTTCATTCATTATTGTGTTGGGAATCATACTGAAGAGGAATTGATTGATATAACATTATTAGCAACAACAATAAAAGGGGTGGATATTTGCAAAATTGATTTAAACAAAATTGTGTCAATTACTACTGATGGTACATGTAGTATGATTGGAAAGGAAAATGGTTTCCTCAATTTATTCACCAAACATATTGGTCATTCAGTTCTTGGTTATCACTGTATTATACACCAGCAGATTTTATGTGCCAATATTAGTTTCAGGTCTTTGGAAGACATTATGAGTATTGTAACAGAAGTGGTGTATAACTGCATACACTTTAAATGAAAGAAAATTTTTGGAATTACTACACGAGGTAAACTCAGTCTATAATGGTATACTTATGTACAACAATGTTCGATGGTTAAGTCACGGAAAAGTTCTTCAAAGATTCGTGGACTGTTTAGATGACATTAGACTTTTTTCATAATGAAAAAATATAGTCGGTTACTGGATGTCGAATGGCTTTGCAAATTAATGTTTTTCAGTGTCTTATGCTCACATTTGAAAAAATTAAATTTTAAGTTGCAAGGTATTAATAAGACAGTTATTGTTATGTTCGATTTAATTGAAGCATTTGCAGTTAAATTGCAAGTTTTCAACTGTGACGTTACTACTAACACATTTAGGTATTTCTCAATACAAAAAAAATTCTTCTTAGATTTAAAAACTCATGAAAAACCAAATCGAGTTAAAATAACACAAGAATTTTCTGCGGTAATTCAGGCAATAAGCAATGAATTTTTTTTCAAGGTTTCAAGATTTCAGGAAATTTGCAGAAACATCGAAATTTTATATCCTGATATCATCAGACAAGATAAACTCAATAGAGATTTTTGAGTGGCTCAATTTCGAAGATTTAGAAATGCAATTAATTGATTTTCAGTCTAGTTCCATATGGAAACAAAAATTTGTCGATTTAAGAAAGGACTTGGAAGCAATTGAAAATGATCGGTTATTGGACACAATTAAAAAGAACGCAGAATATGAAATAAGAACTTGGAAAGCCATTCCCGAAACCTATAACTGTTTAAAAAAACTAGTAACTGCTGTACTGTCTATTTTCCCTTCAACATATGCTTGCGAGTCGTTATTTTCCAAAATAAATTTATCATCAATTTATAAACTGCTTTATAAGAATAGTTTTTTATTGGGTGGTATGAAAATGGCCTAGAAGACCTAGATTTTTCATTATTAAATAATTCAAAATGATCAATTGATAGTAAATCTATTTCTGGTGTAGTTTATAAGATTCCTTGCAGTTATTGAAAAATTTATATAGATCAAAGGAGAGTTAAAAATATATTATAACTCAGCTTTGTATATTCATGAAATGAATACAGATCATAAAATATTATTTGACAATGCAAAGGTTATCTTTTATGAAAGAAGTGAATTAAAAAGAGTGAAGCCATCAACCTCATGAAGACATCCCTTTGGTTAAAGGAAGTTGGTTTTTGAAGTGAATGATAGGAAGGCTATTTTGTTTTGCATATAAATATATTGCATCTTGATGAATTTCACTTGAAATTATCTATTTGTTAATAGATATAACTTGGCTGCAGAAAAAAATTAAGTAAAATTTTGTTTTTTGGCTAGTATTGTAATTTTATGATTTTCTATTTTATGAATGTATGTTATATATACTTTCATAATTTATATAAACTATCTTAAAAGATTGTAAAAAAAAATACCCATAAGATGACTTTATTTGAGGTAGATGAATGAAATAAAGAAGACTATGAACCGAAAAAACTGGATCAAACATGGAAGAAACCTTCATCTAAAGTGGATTGATAATAATTGAAAATATTATATATATAGGAGGGTATCCAAAAGTAACTGGAATTTTATAATAAAAAATTGTTTATTTATTTTTAAGTGTTATAAATTTAATCTCTTTCAAATTACTATCTTATTTGACGCAATACACTGGTCTAAACTTGTTTGTCATTTTTCAAGTTAGTCCAGAAATACTTGAAAAGTAATGTCTTTTAATGCCTGTGGTGTCTTTTTTTCACCACTTTTAAAAAGTGGGCCTTTTTTTCACCACTTTTAAGTCCGCAAAAAAAAAAAAAAAATTAACATTTTTTTTCATTCAATATTTTTAAAAAAATCACACATAGCAAGATCTAGCAAATATGGCTGATAGATAATCTTGGTTATGCTGAATTTAATTTAAAAGTGTTTCACATTCAAAGCTTTGCCAGGGTGAAACTTACACTCTTTTCTTTGCCACTAAATAAGACATTTACATTTTATTACATCAAATAAATATTTCAGAACTTGCAGATAAAATGCCTGAATATATACAAAACATCCATTAAGTTAAATAATAAGTGGTTAATGGATAAAGAATGGATAGTTAATTAATTAATATATGTGGATATATATCCATTCAATATATATAACAGAGTAATTTTGCAGTAGAATCGAGGGGGAAAAAATCACATAATAGATCATGTCAAATATCCATTTGTTTATCTATCTTCTCTCATGTATTGATATAGATGTCGCTGTATGTGCTTTAAATCATGGAGACATATTGAAAAGGGCAAAAAAACATAATTTGCCGAAAAAGGCTTTTATATAATAATTTTATAATTTGTAATCTTTGTTGCTTGTATATATGTATTTTTAAACATATTTGACTATTGTACATTACAAAAAATATACTACATGGCATCATGATTTCATATGGCAATGTCATTTGGCAGATTGATGCAGACTGGTTCCTGCAAAAAGTATGTAATAGCAGAAACATATACCACAACAGATGTGCAAACCCGAGAACAAGTTTATCATGTTTTATTTATAAAATGAAAAAAATAATAAAAATGTTTTCAAACAGAATGGTTTTATATTTTATATATATATGTCATATTATCTCAAATATAAGACACCCCTGAATTTAAGACATAGTAGGATTTTATGCCAAAAAAACTGGAAAAAACATATACCCCAAAATTTAAGATGCATTTATGTACTTAAATAGGAACTAATATAAATACAATAAGCTCACTAATTTATTACGAATCTTCTTGAGATATATGGGTACTTTCACATTCAGAACTGAATTCCATTTTCATTACTCCACCAGAATACATTGTCTTCAGACCATTTAAATTGCAGCCAAACATAATTTCTCTGTCAATTTACTTCCGTGTAAAAGTATATTTTTCTTTTAAAATAATTTATATTTTTACAAATATTTTTTTTAAAAAAATTATGAATATATTGGAACTTTTTCACGTTTTGCTATGTTCTGGTAGGCCTTTTTTACACACTATGAAGTGAAAGTTCATGAAACTATGGAGAAAGAAATATCTCGTTCTATTTCCAAAAACATAGCTCTATTTCCTGATTAACTGGTCTACTAATTATTGAGACTGGAATTTCTAACTAAGTTAGTTTTAATTTATAGTGGAAAAAAATCAAGTATAATGATGGTTAAAACTGGGGAAAGAGAAGATGTAGAATTTTTATTGGGAGATATTAAGCTAAGTGTGGTGAATAGATATAGTTACTTGGGAATTATTTTAAGTAATCAGAAAAATTATTTGGATGAATGGGAGAAAAAATTGATAAATGAAGAAAAGAAAAGAAAGGGATTGATAAAGAAATTTACAGTGTTTTCATATAATAAATATGATGTAGTTAGAATTATATGGAAAGGAGTTGCAGTAGCAGGGCTAACATATGGTAATGATGCATTATATGTTAGTAAAGAGGTATTAAATTACTTAGAAAAAGTTCCCAATTCAAGGAGAAATGGGATGGTCAAGTTTTCATATGAGAGATGCAAAAAGTAAAATGAAAATGTTTGGTAGATTGCAGTTTATGGATAATAAAAGAATAGCTAAAATAGTATTTAATTGGGTTATGAGTAAAGGGCAGGTAACAAGATGGATGAGAAAGGAAATGTGGTATGCAAAAGATTTGGATAAAGAATTTATATCAGTATATTTGTACAAAAGATGGGATGATTGTGTTAAGAGGATTGTTGAATGTTGTAATAGTAAGGAATGGGATAAAAGAATAGATTTATTAATAAAGAATAGGGAGTTAGAGAGATGGAGAAATAGTACGGAGAGTAAAAAGAGTTTATAGAAATAAACAGAATATTAGGTGTGAGTTAATATATGATAATAGTAAGGAAAGTAGTTTATTATTTAAGGCTCTAACGGGATCTTTAGCTACAAGAGAATATACATGTAAATGGAAAAAAATGGGTGATTTATTTTGTAAATTATGTAAGGAAGGAATAGAAAATATTAGGCTTTTGTAATTGAATGTAAATGTTTGAAAACAGAAAGGGTACATATAATGAAGTTATGGAAGAATAAATATGAAAAAAGTGATTATACAGAAAGTGAATTATTGGTTTTTATGCTGGGTTTGGGAAAAGATAAAGGGATTTAGATATAAAAGTTATAGGAGTTGACAAAGATTATGTTGTGGAAATGGGATGGAGCAGAATATGGGAAAATTTAGAGTGGGGAATGGAAAATAAAGTGGCTAACAGGTTTATCTGAGCATAATTGCTGAGATATTCTTGACTTCGTTTAAGGAGAAGCCACAATACATCACATCACATCACTTCCTCATATCCCATAATTTTGACGCAAGTAGCTAAAAAGTCGGGGTTATGATTTCCCCTAACCTTATTTTTTTAGAGAGTATTATTCTCGGGGCTTAATCATCAAACATTGGCAAAGGCAAATTATACACTCGAATCCTAATAAACTAACATTAATAAATTTAATAACTATCATTAATAACGCACAATGAATAGTTAATATTAGAAATAAATATTTTTATTCTAACAAATTAAAATATTAAAAACACATTACTAATTAATTGGAAAGGCTACATGCATGCTAATCCAGACATTAAATCAACTAAAACAGTTTAATAATTAAAGTTCACTTAAGTTTCTTCCAGGAACTTCTTTGAATGATAATTCTGCAAATGTCTCTATTAGTAGTAATATTATAAGCTTATAGGAGGATTGTTTGCAAACGTTTAATTTCGTCACAATCGGAATATGAATAATCTAATCTTACTGGTAAGTTTTGTAGTACAAGTTTCGAAGAGATCATTGAAGTTAATTAGTTTCTCTATGTCAACATATGTGTAGGTTCTTGGGCTGTCCTAATGGCTAGACTCAATGGTTTTTTCTAAGTGACCTACACAATGAAAGGTATCTATAAACACATCAGTTCCATTCAGCATGACGATCCACCTCAGCATATGAGTAATGGTAGTCCTGCATATGAGTACTCCGGGATAGGATTAATTTCTCTATCTCAGACCTAATGGAAGACCCAGTTTTAAGTTTTTCTGACCTTTTATAGTCGCAATCCATTTTTAGACTTCTTTGCGCATCTATTTTCTTTTGGCCTTTTATCAGCATACAAGATAATAATCTTGTACACTCTTTCTTAAATTTAAGTTACAAAATCTTTTTTTTTTTCAGCATAATTCTGCCATCTTTAATTAGCTTCCAAAAAAAAGTTTTAATGATTGTAATCTTTTACTTCGGAATTTTTCTTTTTATTTGTTTGGATTAGTAATCTGCGTGGCATTTATTCTTTCCAATTTTAACTCTTATTTTTAATCAAAGTAATAATTCAAAACAAAAAAATCAACTCTCATTGTACGTTTTTTTTAAAAAATTACACTAACTAAAAAAAAAATTAAAATTGCGTCTTTTAATAAGATCGCTAAATTCACTGTTTCTTTTAGCTTTTACCAAATGCCAATATATTTATACCATATATAAATAAATGTTACAATATAAAAAAAATTCTATAACATGTTTTCATATCGAAAATCAAAATTAAGATATCAGATCTGTCAAAATAATGTTAAAAAATTCTAAAACATACATTTTCACTTTCAAAATCAAAATTAACATATCAGAACTGTTAAAATTTTGAAAGGCCCTCTCTTGTATAGAGAACAAGAAACAACCAATCAGCACCTTAGAGGGCAGGCTCTTATCACTGTTATATTGATTTGTGAGTTGTAAAACATTTTTAGTTATTCGGAAGACTTTCCTCGATAAAATCGGCAAAATAACATTTAAAAATTCTAAAACATGTTTTCATTTTGAAAATTAAAACGAGAATATTGGAACTGTTGAAATCAGCAAAATAATGTTAAAAAATTCTAAAACATGTTTTCACTTTCAAAATCAGAAAAGATATCAGAAATGTCAAAATTTTGAGGGTGATCTCTTGTGTAGAGAACAAGAAAAAACCAACAAGCATTTTGGAAGGAAGCTCTATCTCATTGTTATATTCATTTGTTAGTTGTAAAAAGTTCTAAATGTTATTCACTAGTTTTCTTGATGTAAAAACGGTAAAATGTTAAAAGATTTTGAAAATCAAAACAAAGATAGCAGAACTCAAAATTATTGTCAGGCGCACTCTTGTGTAGAGAACAAAAAAACAACCAATCATAGCAAAAGCAGGTAATCTCATTATTGTAATGATTTATTAGTGGTAAAAAAATTCTAAAGAATATTCAGCATAGTTTTCTCGATAGTGGCAAAATTGATAAAATAATGTCAAAAGAAGTGATATGAGAGTTAAAGCTGTTTCCAAAATTAATCCCAAAAATCTTGATTAAAAAGATCTAACATGCTATTCTACACGGGTAATGACCATACCATGTGCATGTATACTGTTAAGCAAAGATCCACAGAAATAAAATGTTTAAAATGTTTTCTTCCAATTTAAGCACCCCTCTTTTACAGGTCCAAAATTTGGAATTGGAAAGTCTTATATTCGAAGTAATATGGTACATACACCTATAACATGTAGAAAGGTTAGGTTTATTATAAGATTTTTGCTAAATTTAAGCAGTTAATAGTATATAAGTAAAATATTTCAATAAAGTTATCTATAAAAGAGAATTTAAAGCACTTCATAAATCACAAAATGAATTTAACAAAAACACACATTAAAAGTGGTATTCAAGCACTTGTTAATTTAAAAATTATTGAATTGTAATTAAAAACGAGATTTAGTAAACCTTTTTATTTATTACATAATAAACCAAATACAGTAGCTGATAAATATATGGGCTGCCATATTTTTTCCCCACTAATTGAAAAGAGTGTATTATTTTTTCTCTTTTATTAAAGATTTATATTTTTTATCAAATAACTGTGTAGATCAGATATTCTTTAAGTATTAGAATCAGTGCAATAGAATTATGAATTTAAATGTTTAAATATTTTTTTATTAATAAACTTTTGAGGTATATCACAACATAACAATGCAGTATCTAATATTATTTTCAAGATTTGAAAAACTATAGAGTAAGTTTTTGTTCATACCACAATGTAGCTGACAGACTGAAATGAAACTAGATACCAAAATGTTATGGTTGGTATTGCAAAGTGAACAGTTCAAATTAAAGCTTTGAAGGTGAGGAGTTGATTCTTTTAAAAGTGGGGTATTGCCTGTTACTTGAAGAATATCCAGTCTGTTTTTTGGACATTTAAGTATTATCACATAACAAAATAGTATACTGAGAAATGGTGGCTAGTTCAATTCCTTCCAAAATCATTATAAGCTATGACGTAATCCAAAAATAAATACAATTAATGCAAAGTAATAAGATTAGTAAGTTATAAGAAAGTGTTGTAAATTTAATGTGACAATTCACGAATAAAGTCATGAAGATCTCAAAACATGAAAAAATATATATCCTTAAAAATTAAAGAACTAAATTTTTAATACCTTTTGAAAGAATACAATTTGAAATACTTAATTTACAGATAGAAACACTCAAAATAGTTTTCGAATTAGTTTTTAAGTTTAAAATATATAAAAAATATTTTATAATACTTTTATTTAATGAGCACTAAAAAGACAAAAAATTATTTTCTTCAACTATAATTAGTAATTTTATATGACTTAAAATAAAAGCTTGGGGTATTCAGAAATTAATCACTTAGTGATTGAATGAATTTCTGGATCTCACGCTTTTATTTAATAACTGAAAATAGTTAATTTCTATCTATATCATGCTTTTATTTCAAATTAATGTCAGCACACCACACATTTTTAATTCAAGTTAAATATAAAAATCGCAATTGTAAATGAAGAACAGAATCATTGGTTTTTTAGAACACAGTAAATAGAAGTGTTTATTATAAAATATATTTTTACATAAATTATTTTTAAATTTTTAGCATTCGAACATTTTTGTAATCATTGTTTTTTAAGTTCCAAGCCCTCCCACTCTTATTTAAAAGATCGTAAAGACAACTTTGGTCATATCTACTCTTTTCATACTAGTTTGTAAGCTTGAGTAATCACAAAAATTATTAAATATACTTCTTTGAATTCCATTTTTAAAATGGAAAGGAATTTTAGTTGAGATATTATAAAAGAATTAAAAGTATGCTTTAAAATACAAAATTAAATATTATTAAAATTTCAAATAAAAATTCTTCATCGTTAGCCAGTGAAATCATCTCCTGCTTTTAAGTTTTTAACACTTGTCTTCCCAAAAAGAAATATTTTCCAATAAAATCTAATAGTAATCATGTTGTTTTTTGATTTAAAAGATTTTGCAACTATGTTGCATAAATAAGTTTCAATATGTAAACACCTTATTGGAAATTATAATTTTTCTTTTGGAAATACTATAAAAATAAAGCACACCCTGAAAAGCCTAGGGCCAAATATTCGTACCAATCAGTGATGCTGACAGTTTCTTTGTATTATAATACAACCAATCAGTCTTGTTCAAATTTACATATTTACAGGGGGTGGGCAACTTTTTTCATCAGCAGGCCGAATAAAATTTTTATATCATAACACAGGGCGAAATAGATTGAATGATTTGGCAGAAAAAAAATCAGAACCTAAAAAATATTATATTACTTCAATTACCAAATTATCAATGTATTTTTTAAAAAGAGGAAATACAATATTTAATGACTATACTAGTTCGTTATGACGGACGAAGAAAGCGCTCTAGAATTTTTGAATTTGCAATATCCGGTTTCAACTTAGAATTGTGCGAAAACTACTTGGATTACACATGCACATTTTACACCTTCATTTCCATCTTTCTATTTTCCGAAAAGCTAAATTTTTTTTCTATGATAAAAATTTAAAATTTTATGATAATTTCTGCGATCAAGTAAATTGAATTTCTTTGACTTTCTCTCATTTTTTTGCTAGTTAATGGAAAAATATTCGCTGTTAAAACTACATCGGAAAAAATACAACTTTTGACCGAAGTATTTAGAAGACAATGTTATGAGGGCTCGATGGTAAGTAATTATTTTTATATATTTTTTATTTATTATTTTATTTTATATATTTTTTAATTATTATTTGAATTTATATTTGATAAAAAATATACGTAAAATTAATATTGAAACGAATATAATAATTCATGATTATATAAATTTCTATCGCGAATTATCTGAATTTTTTGATACGATGTGGGTTTGGGTCCCGTATTTGAATTAGATGATATGAGATAGAGGTAAACATACTTTACAAATATTATGACCCGATTTAGATTTTTCTATAATGTCTTATCTGCATTCTAATAATAATAAAAATACGCAAATGCTAAAAGTAAAACTTTTGACAGTATACATATAAACTTAGACCTATTATAGAATACTGCTATGTAAATTTCAAAGCTGCATATCAAATGCAAAGAGAGGTTGCAGTTGATAAAGCTATTACTAAATTTATGGTCGTAGTAACATGATGCAATATGAGCCCTCAAAACCTATAAAGATAGGATAATACTACATCGCTCTGACTCTAAACTACTAACTTATGTACCTCAAGTTTAACTCTGTAACGAATTTAGTATTTCATTCACTTTTTATTTTATTTTGTATATAGTGACTATTTTAGTAGTACTTTTTAATAAATTACAAACTGTATTGAAGTTTTTTATTGTAATATTCAAATTATACTAATTATCGATCAATATTAACTACTTACTAGGGATGACATATACATTGCAAACCCCTATATGAAAATATGTTTTGAAGAGCTAATAGGAAAAATGAAAGGTATTAATGTCTTTGTGATGGATTAACTTAGGTAAGTGTTATTATATACTATTTTTTTATAAATTTTATGATGAATTCAACTAAGCTATTAACAAAAATATAATTATAAGCTATATGCATGATAATTTTGAATTTATGAAATAATATGAAAATAATTATTAGAAATATTAATTATTTTTTTCATTATTTTGAATATCGATGACTATACTTTTTTCAGCTTGATTACATTCTTTGGTGTTCTGTGTATAAAACAATATATATTATGTCATTTTTGAATAAATACAAACTTAAGTTATGATAAAATTTGTGGCTTAATATTTAATTTTTTAATATTCAATATGACTGCTTCGCCGGGCAAAAAGGTAAAGCAGTTTTTGCAATAAATATTGTAATTGGTTAAACCGTATAAATGAAATACCAATCCAGTTCCAAAGCGCTTGTACAGATGTTCTACATAACAGACTCAAGTATTACACACCATGTAGAGCCATAAAAGCTTTATTGAAAATGTGGTACTAATCGGTCCGCCAGGCCAGCCATCTGGTGGCATTGTTTCTCTGCTAAAAACACAGAAATATGCTGTTTACACAGCCTAATATTTCTGTGCTTTTGTAGACAAACTTACGGCCTATAGAACTGTTCATATTAGCTGCTGCAAGTGTATATGACGTTGCACACCAATATTACAGCCCGCTAATGTGTTTCGCGACACTATGCAAATACGCACACTTAACAGATAGCTATCGTATGATGAGAGTGGAGGGAATTCAAGTGGCCATAACTTGTAATATACATTTGAATTAAAGATCTTACCCCTACTCGATGTAGTATTTGATACTAATAATTGTAAGACCATCGTTGTTCTTCCCTACAAATTTTGGAAGGTGGAAAAAATTGCAAAAGGTCATGGTCAAGCACCTTTTCCCAGAACTCGCGCGAATAGCCACATAAATCATGAGACAAATAAAATGTCTGAGGTTGCATGTACTTTTGGAAATCGTAAACTTGGTATGATCAGTGACGACAAATTATTTGTCAACCACCCACCCCCCAAAAAAAACATTAAAATAAGATCAAAACTTTTGACGTTTTCAACTTTGGTTTTTTTTTTTTTTTTTGGCTATACAGCAATTTTTGTTTCGGCTTTATTTGTATACCGCTGATGTACTAAAACTTTTCTTCTTAAACCCAATTTTTATTAACCTTTTCTTAAAAATAAAAACAAAGTAAAAATAACTTTTGTCTCAGTGACGACCAATTATTTCTCCCCATCTCCTTCCAAAAAAGTTAAACTAAGATCAAAACTTTTGACTTTTTCAACTTTGTTTTTCTTTTTTGTTTTTAAAATACGGCGATTTTTGTGTTGGATTTCTTTGTATTACGCAATGTTTTTAATTTGGCCATTTTTGAAAATGAAAATGTACAAATATTTGAATCAAATCTTGTATCGTAAATTATTTACAAGAATGTCAAAATGGTAGTAAAAAAGGCAGAGAAAATGGTTTAATAAAAGTCGGACAAATTGGGAAAAAATATAAAAGTCGGAGAAAATGTAAAAATAACTTAATTAAAAAATAGTCAGGCCCAGATCAATATAATTGTGTGTTTTTAGCAGAGAAACAATGCCACTAAGCAGTTGGCCTAGCATACCGATTAGTACCGAAAATGTTAATAAATAAAAAATTCTAACAAATAATTTTCCTATTTATTAGAAGATGCATTTTAAAAAAAAATTCAAATAAACAATTTTCATTATTTATTATAATTTTCAAAACAAGAAATTTGTTGTTAAAGCAAAGAATTATCAATATGAATTAAAAGTTGATGATTTCTATATGAAACAAACCATTTGAACTATTTATTATTCAGATGATGGAACATAGTATATTTTCATCAATTTCAGTCTCTATTGTGATTATCAATTTGTTTACCAAAACAAATAATTTTCAGCAATAGGAAATAAAAAAGATATTTTCTATTTGAAATAAACCATTATAAAACTATTTATTTGGACAAAATACAAAGATGGTTTTTTGGAAATTTCATTCTCCATGCCATCATGTGAGAAATAAGCAGCAAATAAAAACTGCCTTCATTTGGGCCACATCTATTGGGAAAATATCATAACAGAACTTTCACAGACATTCACACAACTTTCTGTTACCCATAATATGATTTGGAATTGTTTTTTGGTTTGTTTACAAAATTACATCATTTACCTTCATGAGTTTATATAGTGTTCCAAAGCAAGTGATATTTTTACATTTTAAAATGATTGTCTAGTTTCCATTTGTTTGCATCGTATTGTATAAATAAAATAAAGCAGCATTTCTATGACTTTGTATTGCTTTTTTTATAAAATTATGTATTCAACATTACAACTTTTTTATAAAATTCCAGATTAAATTTTAAAATTAAATATATTTATGTTATTTTGTATCACTTTTTCCAAAAAAAAAAATTATGTATTACATATTAAAATTACTTCCACATCAGTTTGTACAAATCATCAACACTTAGTTTACTTTGAAAATATTAATTTTTTAAAACATTTTCAGTATTGCTTTGGTGGCTCTATCTAGTTTGTAATAGATTATTTATTGTGTAGAATAACTATTGAAGCAGTTTTTGCAATAGATATTATAATCAGTTAAAGTATATAAATGAAACACTGATTCAGTTCCAAAACAATATGAGAACAAATATAGTCTTTTAAACATTTTTTTTTTTTAAAAAAATGTAAAATAAAAATTTAAATCAAAAGCCTAAAAAATTTAAATGCTTTTAATATTTTTTTTTTTTTTTTAAGTTACATATTAATTTATTCAACATAAATTGAAATTTAGTCAAACAATGTTTATATAACTTGCAATATTAGAATGAGAAAGTTTTAAATAATCTTTTCTCATTTACAGTAAAATGCAGATAATAAAAAAAAAAACAATAATCTGCAAAACAGTTGAATGAATAATAATTTATTAACAAATTTGATCCAATATTTATTAAATATATTTTTAAACATTATTAACTTGTATATATTTGAATCTTTTAATGATTTCTCCCCTTATATGTGAATTCTTCATGCAAACATAAGCACAAGCTTTGAATTAAAAATTATATCCACTACTTAGACCTTTAATAATTAGAAATTATTATGACTTTGTCATCAACTTTCAAACAGCTGTTACAAACTAATAATTGCTTATAATTATTTTATTTAAAAAAAACCACTGTATTGCATATATTTACTCTATATTCAGATATATTTTGTTTTATTTGAATCACATTATTAGATTTATAAAAGTCAATTTAGAAAGTGATGCCATGAAAAAAGTCAATATTCATGGTATAAAAAAAAAAACATCAAAAAATTTTTAGTATTTATTGAAGATAATTTGATTTTATATATATCCATAACAATAGCTATAGAATGTTTTAATTATAGTATCTAAGTTGTATTTAAAATTATCATCGAAGTTTTATTTTTTGTGTATTTTAGTGAAAAATTATTAACTTGTGGTAAAGCATAACTTTTAATGACTTCCCGATAATATTTTTCCCCATATTTATTGTTTATTTTCTCTGGTATCCTGAAAAATGATGAATTGATGATTTGTTGAGTCATTAAAAGATTTTTGAATATATATATGTATTTATGTACTTCTGCATGTAAAACAAAACAACTAATAACTAAAATGCAAAAATATTATGATTTGAGAGATCTACTACTGTCTGGCTATATAAGGGTAATTTTAATTGGCATTAGATAGTTTTTTCATTTCATCTTTTTTTTTGACAGGATTCAGTTTTGATATATATATATAAGAAATAATTTTCTACTCAAGAAAGAAAAAAAAAGTGGCTATTTGCAAGTAAATTAATACACACACTTATTTGAAGTAAATTAATACAAATACACACACTTATTACACTAACACATTTATGTAATCAATTATTTTTTTATTTTTATATAAGTACATTCATAATAGTCACAATTTTTTTTTTTTAATGTAGAAAGTAATTTAAATCAATATGCATAATTTAAAAAATCAATTAGCAATTCACATATTTATGAATAAATGAATAGAAAAATATAATATTCTAAAACGATTTAAAAAATAATAATAATGTAATAGTTTATATTTATTGTAAGTGAAACTGTAAATATTATTTTAAATAAAAAAATAATCCCATTTCTTAATATTACTTGTTTTAATTTTTAATGAAAATAACCCCACTTTTTATTGATACTGCAGAATTAGAAAACTTCCCATTTGAATCTCCAATGTAATTTTCAGCTTGTGAGTAAAGAAAAACTCAATAAATAAAAAAGAGACAACGCAGAAAACACACCACACAAATTGTGCGTTTTATAATTTTACTTTATAAAAAAAAAAAGGTAACAACAAGGCAAATAGTTTTATATTTTATAGTAAAAAAACAAGACAAAACAAGATAATAAATATGCAAACCTCATAGATTAACTGAATTTTAAAATTAAAATAATTTTCAGTTTTATAGAATTCATTTCATTGAAATGAACTTATAATAAAAATATTCTTCTAAAGAATATTAATAAAATGCCCAAAAAACATAAAATGATCCAACAATATACATTATAAATGTCTAGAAGTATCAATGCTAATCAAATTACGAAACCTCCTGTTCTATGTATAATTTCCAGTAACGGCCTGCATTTGGAAATTGTCCCACCAGTGCCTCAAATAATGCTCGAGCTTCATCAATTCTCTTATTCTAGATGGAAAAAAAAAAACAGTAATAATAATTACTTTAATAAAATTTTATAACATTTATATCATTAGCTACATATTTAAACATTAACACAAAAATATTCACAAACTTATATCTACAAATTATGATAAAGTTAAAGGTAATAATATTGATTAATGTAAATTATCTTAAATGCTTCTCATTATATTAAAAAGCTAAATATTTTAGCAAAAATCTTCAAAAATCAAATCTAAACTCACGCAATAAAATTAAACCTCAAAAGTTATTTGTAATTTCAAATATCTGAATTAATTATATTCTAAATTTTTTAATATTATATTTGACTTTTTAATACATTAAAACCAAAAATAAATAATTCTAATTTCCAATGGAAAATTCAAATGTCAAAAATTATTTATAATTTCATTCGCTTTTATGAAAAGTTTCAATCTGGGATTACTTCAAATTCAGTTTTTTTCCCTTCTTTATAAAACAGAAAAGCTTAAAATATTGACAAATAACAAACCTTTCCTTTAAAATGAACAAATATTCAAATTTCATTAATTCTATTTCATACCTATACAATATTGGATATTCACTCATATATTCTATTTCATACCAATATCAAATATCAGATATTCCATCCATTCATTTTCCATTATGTTTATATTTAATATTATAAATCTTAACCTAAACTGGAATATTTCTATAAAATCATAATTAATGACTTACAATAGAATTTTTTTTAAATTAATAATAAATTTAAAATTACCTATCATCGAGGGTATAAAGTCCTTTATACATCTTTCAAAAAAATTATCCACATATAAAAAACAGTAAATAACTAAATGCATAAAATTTTCAAAGTAAATCAAAACTTTTTCTTTGTTGTTTTACTGTACTTATCTTTTGATCTCAATAATCTTTTTAACTTGATAAACGATTGTATTTAAGATCCCCCCCACCAAAATGAAATCTTTAGGCAAATATGCCAAACTTGCAACAAACAATCTACTCGTTATAAGATTTTTTTTTTTTCCTTTGTCATGCCTTATTATATATTTCTATTCCACATATAATCCATGTTATGTAAATTTAGAAAATTATACTAAATTCCATTACTTTTTATGTATTATATTAATATGATCTACAGATTACAAAATATATATATATTAAGAAGAACTTGATTCATAATGTTAACAGAGCAAATATGATATACAGTGCAGTCAAAGCTATTTTTCATTTCATGTTGTAGTTTTCAATTCTAGTATATAGAAATAAATCTTAAGTAAATATTTTAGCTATTGTAATTTTTATTTCAATAAATGATATAACCTTTTTTTAATTTTTAGTATAAAATAATTAAATAATTAACATATCTTTTCAAAATAAATTTTCAACCAGTACTGCATATATTTAAAATATTCTTTCTTCTTTATTTCCATAACCATATCATACACCGAATAAATTTATATTAGTTAAATAAATCACTTCCAATCAAGTTAAAATATTAATTTAATAATAATACTAGCAGATATAAAATGTACACACAAATTGTGTCTATATATACATATTTTTATTTATAAAATATATTTTTATGTATATTTTAAAATATTATAGAGTAATTATTTCTAAAATAATTGCTATTCTTTATTAGTCCTATTATTAAATATTACTGTATTATTTAAATATTTATAATTATAATAATAAATGCTGTCCGAATTTATTCAAAAAATGTGGAAATCATGAAAAGTAAAAAAAATATATATCTATTGAATTAATTATTTAATTTAAAGATTGTTAAAACTATTTGATGAGAAAAACCATTTTCCTTTAGAAAAAAAAGGAAAAAACAAAATTTAAAACAAATAGAATTCTTAAAATATGGTGTTAATCCTAAACTTTATAAACTCTTATAATAAACAATTACATCTTATTTTTTCATAAATATCCTGAATATAATGTTTTCACCAGCACAATTAATCATAATAATTTTATTGGCAATTTTCTATGATAACACTATTTTATTTTTCAGTATTTTCATGTTCTTTCAAATTCATAAATTTATTATATATTAAGCAATATTTATATTAACTAAATAGTATTTATATCTAATGCTAGTAATATAAAAACATGTTATATAGTTTACTTTAAGTAATGAAAATGTATCTTTTATTCTCCATCATCCTTGAAAAAAAAATACATATTTATTTTCAAATCCTGTCTATACAATTACATTTATGCAATAATTAGATTTTAAACTTATGAAACTACTGCAGTGCTGTTCATGATTTAAAAGATTAATAAACATTCTATATAGCTCACGATTAACCTAAAAATGTTTTAGCTAGAAGTTATTGGATTTTCTAATTTCTGAAAAATAATAAAAAATAATTTTTCAAAAATTAATAATTACACTAATAAATATTAGTCGGTAATTTCTTCAATACTTTCTATCATCTTTTTCTTTGTATAATCAAAATCAACTATATTACACTGGTATTGGATATAAATAAATATATTATTTCAATTATTTTTTTAAAACATTCTGTAAAAAAAAAAAAAGATACTTCTTCTTCAATCCTTCATTACCAGATTTACTGAACTCAATGGCTATATTTTCTTCTCATATAATCAGTTTATAAATACACCTGGGTCTCTTTTTACGCGGACTTATTTAACACGATTTTGAAGTTACGCGATTCGTGTTTCACCGGAAGTCGATTTCCGATAATGCGCTATTACTTTAAATAATAAATTTCGCGCACTTACGTTATATTGAAAGTAACAGCACATTATTGGAATTCGACTTTCATCTTAATAATTTCAATATTTTCAGTGCTTTATAATAGTATGATTTTATGCAATAATGAAATTAAAATCATGATTTCCACATTTTATGTATACACATATTAAATTTTACAAGATTATAATGTAAATTTGTTCAAACATTGTGCATGTTAATTTTGCATTTTAAATCACATTCTGTTTTTGCTTTTTAAAAAAGAACGTAATCAATTATTATTTATGTCTGGATATCGCGAGCTTTGTAAACAATTAATAAAATCATGGTCTCAAAGATTAATTACTAATTGCGTTGTCACCAAAAAAATCATAATTATTAAAACATGTATAAAAAAATATAAATTACTGTACTGTAAATTATGCATAAAAATATATTATTTTGAATAAAATTAAATATTATAGTTTAAAAAAGTTTGTCTTGTATCAATTTTTTTCAAATTTGAAATTTTTTATTAGTCATATTTTATTTCCTTATTTTTTTTTTTTTGTGCGAATTTTAAAGTAATTTTACATTGGTGCTTTGCTTTTAGCGAATTTTGAAAAATCACAGACTGCATCCACCCTTTTTCAATGTAAGTTGCGTCTATTTTTGCGCGATTTCGTTTGTGCGTGTTTTCTGAGGAACCTATCTATCGTGTAAAATGAGACCCAGGTGTATAAGCTTATGTATGTATTTTTTAGAATTAAAAAATAAATATCTAAAAAATAAACAAGCACATAATAAATTACAAAAAAAAAAGAATCTTTTGCAATTCATTTTTTATTACAGTGAAGTCATCTATTTATTTTAAATTCAATATATCAGATGCATTCTTATCTTTGATTTTCTATTCTTTTTTTAGACTATGATTTTTTCATGTTTTTTTATTACATGGCAATTGATGGAATGATTCATGAGGATCCTCATTCTTCATCACTATGATGGTCAAATATCCAATATAATTTATTTCATAATTCATTGGTTCAAAAAAATAGTACAACAATTGAATTCATGATCAATATAAGTAAAATTACTAAAAAATAAAAGTAATATTTAAGCAGTATCATAAAACAATTAAAATGTATCTACTGATACTAATACATGTAACATACAAGTAATATATAGTATAACATTTATATTTTTAAAATAATAAAAAAATGGTTAAGTGTAGCTTCTATTTTTCTTTATCACTCTTTACTAAACCGTGCAATTTTTAATTTTTTAATTCGTTAAAACTGGAAAGTTAATCTATTTTTAGTTTTTGTTTTGTGACCAATATTTAAAATTTATTTTGAAATGTAAAACAACCTAAACAACAGAAATTTACTTAATCTAGATAAATTTCCTATACACCTGGGTCTCGTTTTATGTGGATTATTTTAATGCGATTTTGAAGTTATGCGATTCATGTTTTTTCTTAATATCTTTCATATTTCACTATATTTATTAGATATCAAAAAATTTAAATTATTAATAACTTATTTTGACTTGAAATACTTTTTTTCTCAAAAATATGTTATATTAGCAGCTAACATGAATATGGCCTGAAGCTGTATTTAGAATCTTAGCTTCTATGTAAATAACTTACTTATACTAATGATTAAATAATAATAATATATTTATACTTACGCATAAAAATATTGCAATAAATATTCAAAAATTTTAAACTTTTACAACGTATTTTGTTAGATATAACAGAAATAAATAATCTTTTAGATTTTTAAAATAAACAATGAAGATTTTATTGATTTTGTAAACTAAAAATAATCTTTCTAATGATAATGTATAATCTTTTTGTTTTGATTGTGATCTCTTTTTTTTAATATAGAAACAAAATGTCAACATTTAAAATTTATTTCAGTAGTAAAAGTCAGTTATTCATAGATTTTAGGTTGATGTGTGAGACAAAGACAAACATCAGAAAATGCTAAAATCTGAGTTTCCTGCAATGAACAACCTCTTAAATTCTAACGAGAGCTAAATAGTTATATGTCTGGATATCGCGAGCTTTATAAACAATTAGTGAAATCATCGATTCAAAATTTAATCACCAATTACACTGTCAACAGAAAACCATTAACACAGCACAAGACTGAAAGTGGCACTGGTTGTACTTGCTAGTTGTTTTCTCATATAAGGTGGCTAGAAGAGTTGTAAAAGGGATGGAAGGGAATAATGTAGTGGGGGAAATGCAATGAGGTTTTAGATTAGATAGGCGTTTAGGAGATAGTTTATTTGTAGTTACACAACTTAAGGATACGAGTAGGAATTCAGGCAAACAGTTATATATGAGTTTTATACATATAGAGAAGGCATATGATAGAGTAAATAGAAATAGATTATGGATAAGTTTAGCAAATTTGGGAAATGGATGAAGCTTTAATAGATATTATTAAGAAATTGTATGAAAACAATTACTATATTTATCAATTAGGGAATATAGAATCAGGTAAATTTAAAAATGGGATGGGACTAAGGTAAGGATGCCCTATGTCACCTATTTTGTTTGTGTTTGTATTTGAGTAAAATGGAAAAAGCAATACTGTTAATAGTTAATAAGGGAATATATATTTTGCCAGGTCTTTTTTTTTTTTTTTTTTACGGAAATAAATTTTTGTGTGCAGAAAGAAGATATGGAAATTATGCTGAGGACATGTGCAAGGGTGGGTAAAGAGATGGGGTTTAAATTTAGTGAAGAAAAATCAAATATAATGATGGTTAATAGTGGGGAAAGGGTTAAGATGTAGAATTTTTATTGGGAGATATTAAGTTAAGTGTGCTGAATAGATATAGTTATTTGTGAATTATTTTAAGTAATCAGAAAAATTATTTGGATGAATGGGAGAAAAAATTGATAAATGAAGCAATGAAAAAAAAAGGGATTGATAAAGAAATTAACAGTGTTTTCATATAATAAATATGATGTAGCTAGAATTATATGGAAAGGAGTTGCAGTAGCAGAGTTAACATATGGTAATGATGCATTATGTTAGTAAAGATGTACTAAATTACTTAGAAAAAGTTCAAAGGGAAGTAGGAAGACATGCATTGGATGCAGATGTATGGACAGCAAGGGAGGCAATTCAAGGAGAAATGGGATGGTCAAGTTTTCATATGAGAGATGCAAAAAATAAAATGAAAATGTTTGGTAGATTGCAGTTTATGGACAATAAAAGAATAGCTAAAATAATATTTAATTGGGTTATGAGTAAAGGGCAGGTAACAAGATGCGTGAGAAAGTAATGCGGTGTGCAAAAGATTTGGATTAAGAATTTATATCAGTATATTTGTACAAAAGATAAGATGATTGTGTTAAAAGGATTGTTGAGTGTAGATTTATTAATAAAGAATAGGGAGTTTAGAGAGATGGAGAAATAGTATGGAGAGTAAAAAGAGTTTAAATATATATAGAAATAAACAGAATATTAGGTGTGAGTTAATATATGATAATAGTAAGGAAAGTAGTTTGTTATTTAAGGCACGAACAGGATCTTTAGCTACAAGAGAATATACATGTAAATGGAAAAATATGGGTGATTTATTTTGTAAATTATGTAAGGAAGAAATAAAAAATATTAGGCATTTGTTAATTGAATGTAAATGCTTGAAAACAGAAAGGGTACATATAATGAAGTTATGGAAGAATAAATATGAAAAAAGTGATTATACAGAAAGTGAATTATTGGTTTTTATGCCGGGTTTGGAAAAGATAAGGGGGATTTAGATATAAAAGCTATAGAGTTGACAAAGATTGTGTTGTGGAAACGGATGGAGCAGAATATGGAAAAATTTAGAGTGGGGAATGGAAAATAAAGTGGCTAACAGGTTTATCTGGGCATAATTGCTAAGATCACATCGACGAATCTGATTTCTTACCAATTCACAAACGAACGCATATTGTCAAATACGAACGCATGTTGTCAAATAGCAGTAATGATTAAAATATGTACGAAAAAATGTAAAATTAAATACTGTAGTTAATAAAAAAAGTTTGTCTTGTATGAATTTTTTTCAAATATTTAAAATTTTTAATTAGTCGTACTTTAATTCCTTATTTTTTTAATGCGAATTTTAAAGTAATTATTCCTTGTTGCTTTGCTTTTATGCAATTTTTGAAAATTACAGAACCTATCTCCCATTTTTCAAGGTAAGTTAAGTCTATTTTTATGTGATTTTTTTTAATGCGGGTTTTCTGCAGAACCTATCTACCGCATAAAATGAGACCCAGGTGTATCTATATTTGTGCTATCCTTTTTTCATAATTTAATATATAGCTTTTTGCTTTTAGATGATTGCGGATTACTTTTTCTACAAGTTATAATGACAGCTTCACATATAATATTATATTCTCAAAATGCAGGTAATAATTACATTTCATTTGCTTTTGATAACTTCTGATTTTATATTTAAGCTGTAAACATTATTTTATTGTAAATTAAAGGATTGTGAATATCATATTGTAATTACAGAAAAAGCACTAAAATAATTGGTGCTTAATACTGAAAATGGCCATTATATTTTTAATTCATTTAAGCATTTTTTCCTCAAGATTTTTGCATTGTGAAGCTTTTATTTGTGAATTTTTAATCTGTCATACTTTCATTTTGTACCAAGAAATTTTAAGACCTCTGCAGTTATATGTTTATATTGTAACTTAAATAAAGATGATCAAAAGATCCAAGTATATTAAATAATTAAGAAAAGATTCAAATATAAATATTTAGCTTAATAAACGAAAAAAGAATTATAATATTCAACTTGCTGAGCATAAGCTATTAAACAAATAAACGAAATCAACATTGTAAGTAAATAAATGTGTTCAATAAGTAGTCTTTAAAAATATTAATTCAAACAAGTTGTAAATAAACTTAATGAAACTGATCAGAATTTATTTAAACTTATATTAACATGAGCATCAGCTATTTAACCTGAGTAGTGGCTATTAAACAAAGATCAGACTGAGTCATCAATCATATTAAGGATCATTGGATTAAATGAAACATATTTCTATAATTAGATTTCTCAAGATATCACAATATCAATAATTATAAACAAATTATTAATAACAACTATTATAACTCAGGTATATGGAAATCAAGTGAGGTGAGTACACTAGTAACTCAATAAAATATCTTCTCAGATATACAGACTGTAGATTTTATCCACTTTCATTTCTTGGTTTGATGTTAAGTGCATGTCTAAGTGAACAACAAGTGAATATGGTCTATCAGGGCGCCACTAGATTATCTGAATCTAGACACAGTTATATCTAATAACCTTTTCACATGTACCGGGTTTGAATCCCTTTTTGGTACTTTATTTCTAATAAACATGGAAGATTTTGCTTTTTAGAGCCATATCACTGTATGCACTAATATCTAAGTAAACATCAAACATCTTTAAACTAAAGTGGAATTCATTAGACAGAAATCATTTCTTAGATCTTAACATAACAAATGTGTTTCAATATTTTTATAAGTTTTACTAGCTCAGATTACTATTAATTTAGGATGGCAATTCACTCATCCTTGCATGAAATAGATGATGGGACGGTGGTTATAATAATACTAAGAAATCACTAAATACTATGAAATCAATATTTATTTATGGCCTTTAAACAGTTAAACAGCTCATTAATTAAAACGTTGATGATGATGATGATAATGATAACGATAATGACAATGGTTTCAACCACAGCTTTAGGACTAAGCTTAATCATAAACCTAATTTTTATAAAGAAATTCATAATCATTGCTTAATTTTAGTATATCTAATTGGAACTTAAATAACTAATATTCACCTTGATGATGAATGATCACACTTAATAAAGACTACACTTAATGAAATATATACGCCTCGTTTAATAACACAAACTAATATTTATTGCTGCATTTCTAACATATACATAAAAATTTCTATATCTACATGAAAATTTATATTAACAACAACAATAATCATAATCGACTGTTTTAAAATCATAACATTAATTTTTAAATTCTTCCCCCTTTCCCGTAAATGTATTTCAAATTGGATGTCACATTGACCACGATTTTCACACCACGAGAAAATGTCTCAAAAAAAAATAAACACTTTTTTTCTCTCTCTTTTCTCTTTCGCACACATACCCTTATAAATCTAACATCTAAGTAGAATGACAAAAAATAAATGTTAGTAAAATTGGAAAAAGCAAGTTTTAGAAACAAGTTTTAAACCATTTTCTTCCCCCTCCCTTCTAGGCTGAAACCTATACTTTCTTAAAACAAAATAATTTAATATTTTAATACTGCTTATTACTTCACATTCGCACACAATTATACACATGTAAAAATATTATTATGTAGGTGTGTGTTTACCCCGTAAAAACCAAAATATTATTTAAAACCAAAATAATAATACAAAAAATTATTTTACACATTAATATTTCATAACTGTAAATTAATAAACAAATAATTTTGATACATTCAAAATCATTTATGAAGCTCAAGGTTATTATTGGTAAGAAATTATTGGTTTTAATCGATCTGAATTGTCTTTAAAAGTTCTTTAAATAAACTATACCACTTTATTGCTAAAATTTTATTAAGACTCTGATATCATAAAGAAAATAGATATAAAAAGTCATATTACCGATCCTTTGTTTTGTGGCAAACTTCCAAGGGCTCAAACTTATCTTGTATAATGTCTATATTTCTGCAGCTACCATTTCCGTTTTACGTTGGAACAATCTCTTTCTTGAGGTGTATTCTTATTTGATGATGGTGATTCTATTGAGGTTATTTGCTTTAGTGGACAATTTGGAAATCATTATATTAATTTTTCTTCTCTTCCTGTCAAGCATGATTCTTTTAGTGGATGAAATACAGCAGTTGTTTTCACGTTTATAAATTTTCTTTTCTTGAGTTTAAAATCAGTTACTGGAACAATTAATTGGACTTGATGATTTAATATTTATCAGTAGATTTTCCTGATTGCCTTCAAATGCAGGTGGATGCTTTCTTCTTTCTATTTAAAAACATCTTATTTCTCTCAGTCAGTTGAAAGGTGTAGAATATTATTTTTCAGACAAGACATCTTTTCTTTCCTATATGATGTGCTAGTTGATGATGAGTCTGGTAGACAGACGGAAAAATATATATATTTTTTTACCCCGCCATCCTTATATTTTCAACATTCAAAACTTGATATAAAAAAAATGATTTTTTTAAAAAAAAGGTTATCTAGCAGAATTAAAAATGTTTGTCTGCTTTAGTTTCAATAATTTTTTAAAAGTCTCTCTAACAATATTATAATAATAATCTCAACTGATTTTCCAGACTGCTTTTATATCCAATTTTTGAGTCAATTCACCCAATTAGAGTGATAGTGTGACTTGCTATTTTTGATCAATTCAAAAAATCACACACCTGGTTTTCAGACAAACTTTTGTTTCGAAGGAAAAAAAATAGTCTTAATCCCTTCTCCTCACGTATATCTGTAATATCTAAAATTGGAGCTTCTTTCTTTTGATCTTAAGATGAGACAATTTCAAAATTAGAGTTCCCACCAAGCTTAAGCTCCAAAATGACAAACAATCATTTATAAAAACAAAATTGCTACAAAAATATATATCTGATTCAACAGATTTTCTCCCTTAACACAAAATTGTAAAAAAAAAATAATTTGACAGATTTAACCCTTCTTCCTTTCAATATATAATAAATGTAAATTTCTGTATGTAATGTACACACATACTTTATCATTTCAAATCATTCATAAACTGTCCATTAAAATAATATGAATGCTAGTTTAGAAATTATAACCCTAATATTTTAAAATTAAATCCTTAGCTTTTAAATCCCAATTACAATTATAGAAAAGCAAAAATAGAAGTATAGAATAAGATATTAAAATTGATCAAGCATAGGTTAGTTTTAAAGAAAGTTTAATATCTGAAATTTAAAAGTGGCTAACTAAATAGCTTTTATAACACACACTGCCTATACATATGCGTTATAACTTTGCTTTTTAACAGAAAAATTAAATATTGAATAGTTTAAATGTGTGTATTACCTTTCTATCAACACACAAACAAATAAAGAATATAATTGTTGACCCACTCTCTTTCTGTCTAAACCTTTTAGAACTTGATCTTGTAGGGTTTAAACTTGGGTGCCCTACAGCTTCCTTTTTAGATAAAAATGTGATGATGATTTTTGTTTTACATTTTCTTACATGCACATTACTATAAATTTAGCTAATGACTAAATTGTAATGGCACAATATATATTATTAAATGAGAGATAGTTGGAGAGATCTTCATCCTACAGAAAATTATTTAAAGGCTGGCTATTTATGCTGAAACATATATGAACTTTCAAAATTATAATTTAGATTTTTAATAAGGCTTCACAAACAAAAAATGTTATACTATATTTTATTTCATTAGGGAAAATGACAAATCTCATAAATGATTATTTGAGGTGAAATTTGCTAAATAAACTATAAAAGTAAAGAATACAAATGTTTCTTCTGTTTTTGATATTTTATAGTTAAGAGAAAAACATTATAAAAAGAAATTCTGATTTAACTTTCAAATAAAAATCAATCATTAAACAAAACTTACTTGTGCATCTCTTATTAGCACACTCCATGCTTCAACATCATATGGATTTTGTTCAATTCTTTTTTCAGCTTTTTTAAGTTTGTCAGGAATGTAACCTTGCTCCTATTTTGGGGGGAAAAAAAAAGTATATTACATAAAAGTTAATTTTATTCATTGTTCCCAAAAAATTTAAATTTTAATTTAATTTCTATTAAATATAAAATTGTTTTAAATAATGCAATGGACCCTTAATAAATATTGTATATATATACATACATTGATGAATTAGAATTGGTAAATTGAATAAATATATTGCCAGGTCTACTTTTTTGAACAGGGTTGCATAAATATATTTTTCTAGAATATTTTTACTATTTGAATTTATAATTATATATCAAAAGAATAATAAATATTTACAAAATGTATTTCTCTCATACTTTTAAAAAACATAAAGTTATTGAAAATATAAATATTAAATGAGAATTATTAATTTACTATCACTTGATAATTTCAATACTTTTATGTTCTTAATTATACTGCATTTTTATAATAAAAAAAAAATAAAACTTTTTTTTACTTCACTTTTTTACGGTAACACTCATGCTTATCAACAAAATGTGAGCTATTATATGTGATATTCAATGTGATGTATGCTAGGGACATGGAAGAAAATGTAGCGATATCGCAGTTCTACTTTTATCTTATTTTACTGAAAGAAAAAAACTAAAAGAGGTTTTATGATTCAATCTTATAAATAGGAAGCCATGATGAAATTTTAACTTTGCAAGTGAATGGAATATTGCTTTGGATTGATGTATTCTGCTTGCTTTGAATTTTGAGTAATTTGTTTTGTTTAACTTGAAAAGTTTGTACAAGATAACAAAACCAATTTGTAGTATATATATTACTTAGAAATTTAATAGAAAGTTAAAGCCCTCCTTGCATTCAAAAGAAATAGTGTATAATAGCACACTTTTTGTTGATAAATGATTGGAATAGAATTCATATTGTTTATTGAACTGCAGGTTCATAAAAAAAATTTAACACATATATCACTGACATTTTTTATATGTGTATATATATAAATTATAGTATAAATAAAATGTAAAATAATATAATTATTAACAATAAATAGAAATTTAAAAAAATAAAAAAGTAATAAATGGAAATATTTTATTTTACAGAATGTGTGTTCACTCATGTATCTTTTGAAACAATGAGAAGAAAAAATATTTCCTGTATTAGTAATAAGTAAATAGCAAAATACACTCTGGAGAATATTCTTTTTTTTCCCCCAGTAACTTTTTCTCTTATAAAACAATAGATTAGTTTATTTTTCTCATCACTATCTCTCCACTTATGTTGTTTAATTAATATTCTGAAATCTTATAATTTTTATTTTTAGACTGTATATCAAACTCAGAAAGGATAATAAATAAAATATAAAGACAAAGATATGTTATATAAAAATTTTAATCATTCATTAATACACCTTTACCCACCACCTTAACAAAGGTGGCTGGTTCCCCAAAACTCCTAAATAAGAATATTGCATAAAGAACAAGTAGTTATAATGGGTTCCTATAATAATTAAAAAATTCCTTAATATACATTATATGCTTGTACAAACTGTGCTATGTGTATTGTGCAAGTATGCACTTAAAATATGTACGTATTTATGATAATGCAACTTAAATCTATGTAAAAAACATTTATCTTAAGAGTTTTTTTTCTGGTGATCCAATCATCAATCATAATTATCTAGTTTTCTGATCCATAAATTGGTTATTCTAAGGTTCATTGTTGTCTCTAAATCTTGGTACTTTTTTTTGGAGGAGTGCATTAAATGATGTCTGAAGATCTCTAGGAAAAAATTTTTAAATAGATGTTTGAGTAATTCTTGATTTTTTTTTTTTTTTCATATGGGATGCAGTGATTTCATGATTTTGTAAAGTTTGAATGCATGTGCTTTCAACATAAACTGAAAAATAAATAAATATGACCACAAAGCAGCATTCAGAAATGGAAAAATAGCTATTCGTGTATCATAAAATGAGTTAATAAAATTTAATGGCTTTGCTTTGTTTGTTTACATTTTTTTTTACAAGAGCATATAACTAATCATGTATATTGATAGTGTAGTTGACAGTTTCACTGTAATGATTATTAATGAACATATAACATTATCACTAATGCAATACAGAGAGCGTACCAATAGCTCAAACAAGCTCTTAATTAATAAGTGCAGTATGAGAAAACATTTAAAATCTCTATCCAGAACACTCATCTCCAGACCAACTGTTTTTGAGCTTATGGCTCACATCAGTGGAGAGCTCTCCACTGATATGAGCCATAAGCTCGAAACCAGTTTGTCTAGAGATGAGAGTGTTCTGGATAGGATTTAAAATGTTTTCTCATACCTATTGGTACACTCTCTGTATTGCATTTTTGTAAATACAAGCTTATAAAAGTAATGTCACGTTATATATGACTTGCTTTTTTGATTACTAACATTATCACTTTAATAAACTAAATTTTAGAAACACAAATTACTATAATAACCAAAAATCAAATCTCCAAGATTTTAAAGTAATTAACTTAATATAAAAAATAAGGCAAGTTTACAATTCACTTTTAAAATAAAATGAGGGAGGCAAGGAGAAATTATAATATTATTTTATCAGCATAGTACCTGAACATATTTTGATTTATATGAACTTGAATGAAAATAACCATTTAATGTTTATTGACGAATTATAATTTATATACCTGCAGATTATATATATATAAAATAAAAAAGCACATAAATTTTCAATCGTGCTATATACACATTTAAATGTATGTATAAATATATATGAGTATATAAATTGATGTCAATATTAGATGACTAACTTTAATAAATACACTTCAAAAAACTTTTAACAAAAAAGATCTTGATGCTCATAACCACTGCAGCAATACTAAAACAAAATAATATTTTCAAACAAGTTTTCTTCATTGAATCTTTCAACTAAAATATGTTATCATTTCCTTACAATTATTTAGTTTTTTAACAAGAATTTTTTTTATTTATATAAAATACTGACTAAAAGATAAAAATTATATTTGATACACTTCTGACTAAAATCAAAATAATATCAAAATATGTCTAAAAACAAGTGAACATAGCAAGATAAAAGTAGGTTATAATGAAAATGATGAAATTGTCGCCAACTATTTAGCCCAATTAATTCTACTATGTCAACAATTGTAGCTACTTTAGTTTCAAAAGATTAATGTAAAAAATAAAGATACTTAAACTGATAACAGTCTTTTTTTTTTACAATGAACTTTAAAAAAAAATAAAAATAAAAAATATATACAGTAATTTTTCACACAATACTATATTTGTGGAGATGATAATCTGGACCAACTGATAATTGCTGGTTTAGCAGGGTGATTGTTTATCTTTTCGACATATGTGTTCAAGTGTATCAGTGTTATGAGATAGAGTGGAGAGTGGTGGGTCGTGTGACAGGCTGTGCTGATATATCCTATATATTGCATATATAGGTACAGGTATAAAATAAGCCTGTGTTTCAGTTATTACATAGTAGAGATGTCTGCCCATCCCTTGTATATGTATTAAATGTCCTGTACATGAGGGATCAGATTGACATTAGGTCAACAACATGGGTGTGACAAGAATCTCGGCCTCAGGGTGGCCTTTAAGCATTCCATCATTATATTTTCAATTGGATGGACGGTTGAAGTGTGGAGTAGATTGAAGCCTGTCCATTAAAGCATGAAGATTGGCTATCTTAATATATATCTGAGCAGTTATAGCATATATGTGTGGAGATGATAATCTGGACCAACTGATGATTGCTGGTTTAGCATGAAATACATATATTGGTAATTATTTTTCTTTTCGACGTATGTGTTCAAGTGTATCAGTGTTATGAGATAGAGTGGAGAGTGGTGGGTCTAATGGAATATAATATATGTACAAGATCAAAGTTGATCACAGTATTTAATAAATTAATGATGAATGAAAAAAAAATTGTTTTTTGTTAATAATCAATTCCTAAAATAATTAAATAGCATTAGCTACCTCAACTAATTTAAAATGTTTTTTTGACTTTCTTTAAATTGACAGGAAAATATGAGTTATGTAAGATATTCAAATGAATATTTTATAAAGAATTAATCAAACTTTCCAACAAATGTCACCATGATTTTATAAATGGGAGGATATGTGGAATTTTTTGTAAAATAAATATTTCTAATCACAAATGTTTACAATAAATATTAAAAATATTTTCTTAATAAAAGTAGCATTTCCATAATAAAATATGAAAATTTATATAAGCTTCAATAAATTATTATTTCAAAATTATTTATAAAATTATTGCATAACTTTATATCTTCTGTAAAAAAAAGTTAGTTGTTAATTTTGTATGCACACCTACAAATTGCCCATACATATACTTAATGATATATTCTTGCATTTCAAATCAAAATTTTACAATATTATTTTTAATAAACATTTGACAACAAATACTGAATGATCTAATATTTATTTTATTTGTCTTATGAACCAAAAATGATACTACCACCTATTTTTCAATTGGCGATTCCTATATAAATGAAATATAGACGTTAATTTTTTGAGTATTAGTGACATGAAATATTCCCTTAGACTTATATTCAATCTTAATCCTAAATATCCTTCAGCTAAACTATACTTGTCTTATAAAAATAATAACTTTGAAAAATATTAAACCTTATCAAAATTCACAATTTGTGAATAAATACAATATTAATAATTTTAAAAATATTTATAATTCTTTATTTTCATTTTTCTCAGTTTTATTAATTTTTGTTATCTTTATGCTAACAAAACGTTTCTCAACCTTTTTGCCATGTGACCCAATAGACTTCATTGAAATAGTTCTGCGACCCAAATGTTTATTACATAAATTATAATATAAAATAAGAGATATTACATCAGCACGATGCTGTATATATTCAGATCAATTTGATATTTATAATGAACAAATAATTTGTATGTTAAAAGTTGAGTTAAAGTTAAACTATATATTTTTACTTTAAAAGCTTAACACATTTTGTTAATTACCAAAAAAAAAGTGTTTTCTTTTCAAATAAGGTTTTATTTATATACCAATACAAGCAAAAATTTTGATGTATCAATTCGATTTTAATATTGCTTGAAGTTACTGTAAAAGATTTGTAAAACTGCAGCAGTAACATATTTAAATAAAATTTTCTATTAAAATATTATAAATTAATTTCTTAATTTTAATTATATTTATTACAAACATATTTAAATTATGAACATACAATGCAAAATAATTATTTAATGGCTTTGTTGTTGTTGTTTCTTTTCAATTAATTTATCAATTCTTGCTCCAAGAGAATTAATTAAAACTAATCTCATTATTGAACTAACATTGAGTCGATTTCTAAACTTATTTTTCCTAGCAATCATTGTTGAAAATCCACTTTCAGCCAAATAAGTTGTTGCAAATGGAAGCAACAATTTTATAGCATTTTCACTTAGAATCCATCCTGATCTTTTAACCAAAATTTAGACAAATTCTTCTGGTTTTCTTTACACTTTAATTCTAAACTTTTGTCTGCTGATAATTCTATTAATTTTTCTTCTGATAAATTTAAGTTATGTGAATGGTGTTGTTGAGAAAAACTTTTCTTTTAATTTTAAAAAGTAATTCTGAATGATTTTACCTATACCTGAAATTTCATCATGCGTTATCATTTTATCCTCAACCATTTGTGAAAAAAAAAAATTAACATGTCAAAACAATTGTTTCTAACTTTGTTAAACCAGAGTTCAATTTTTTTTATAAACGCTTCCATTTTATTGTAATAAATAAAAAAATTTGTGTGGCTTGTAATGACAAAGGTAAATTGTTTATTAATGAAAATATGTCGGCTAAATAAGCAACGTTGGAAAGCCAAACATTACTTTTAAAATATTCACTGAATACTATTGGCTTCTGATCATTAAGAAATATAATCTACTCAGAACTCTCCCTCTTGAAAGCCATTATGTGGGAATGCAATAATAAATTTTTATGAGCTGAACTCATTTCATCAAACCATCGAAATAGATGCGTGTTTAGTGCACTCTTTCGAATATAGTTCTCTGTTTGTACACACTGATTTAAAATATCACATAAATTTGCACAAATATCTTTGGTAGCCAATTATTACCGATGAAGAAAACAATGGGTTATTATTAAATCTGGATGAGAAATTTCCTTTATGCATGTTACTAAACCCCTAAGTTTTCCTGTCATCGCCGCAGCCCCATCAGTTAAATCCTTACGCATTTTTCACAAGAAATGTTTTTTGTTTGGAAATACAATTTCATTATCTTTAAAATTTCTTCTGATGATGTTGAAGATTCTAATTTTAAACTGCAGTTATTTCTTCCTGAATATCTTTACATGTAAGATTAATATATCTTATATAAATTAATATTACTGCATCATTAGAAATGTCTATAGATTTGTCTAATTGAATTGAATAATACTTGGATTTTTTTATATTTTCTATTAATTGAGATTCAACTTCAGCCAAATCAATTACTCACCGACTTATGGCATCGTTTGACAAGGAAATGCTGTTTATTTCCGATTCAAATTCATTGCCAAATAATTCTTTGCAAATATCTTTCATATATGGCTTTAGTAACATTTCCATTTTGGGTAGTTATGATTTACACCCTATGTAGCCGCAAAAGGGGCTGTTTCTGTGTTAACCACAGAAATATTCAGAGCAAGAGGCCAAAAGAAGACGATGCAAAGTTCCAGCCGCTAGATGGCACTGTTCACCGTGCATATGCACAGTAACCATATACCAAGTAGCTGCCAGCACTACTGCCCGCTTGGTGGTGCTGATAGCCATACGTAAACACATAACTTACGTGTAGTCTGCTAACAGCAACTACCAGCAATCTAGTCCACTAGGTGGTGCTGTTCCTCCATGCTACGCATGAAAAAACTGCACCGTTTAGAAGCGATATTTACACTCGCTTGCTAGCTGGGTTTTATATGCACGTTCTTAAAACATACATAGCGTGTAAGGTGAAGGTGTGAATAATATAGAAACCATAATTATTTAAATCTGCTTTAAAATTTAATATGTTTACATTGAGTTTCACACTCTGATAAATCTATGTATTTTTAAATTATTATCTTTTAAAAATCTATCTTTTTTTTTCTCTAAAAATGTTTTTTCTTTTTTTAAAAAGGCAAATTTTACGACTTCTTTTTTACTGCAATCTTTCAAAACTGCTAAAAATCGGTCTGGCAGTATTTCTTTCAGTACTGCATTATTTTGAAAGGCGATTGTTTGTAAAACTTTTTTTTTTATACTTTGAAATAATATTTCTAGTAACTTTTAACCTAAAACAAATTACATTTCGGTTTATAAATCTTTCGCAAGTGTGTTATTTTAAAAAGGTTAATAGCGTCCCTAAATGAATTAGCATTTTCTTATGCGCAAACAATAATTCGAAGATCTCTTTCACAATAAATATTTTTAAATTACTGGAGAGAAAGCAAATCAAATTCTCCTTTAAATGTATTAAAAATACTATGCAGTTCAAATTTAAAGGAAGTTTACACTACAATTTATGTATACACATACATCTATTATTTGTAATATAAGATCTACATAAATTTATAAACCATTCAAGTTTTACTATCTTTGGTAAAAAATAAATTTATTAAAATTAATATGTGTGAAAGCAATAAAACATGAAACATATTAGAGAGTACTACCCCTATAACATTGTATTTTTTGTAGACTTAAAATCCATGAGCTCTCTTCAATGTAAAAATAGAGTAAAAATATTCAAGGCATAAATATTAATTGTAGTATTTAAAACTTTAGAATCATTTTAATAACTAAATATGTCACATACTCACAAGAAAATTTCAAAATAATAGGTTTAATAAGTATGTAAAAAGTAAGATATTATACAGACTCAGGGGGGAAAAAAAGAATTAGAGCAAAATGCAAAAGCCAATGACAATATGTATAGCAAAAATATTCTGTTTGAAGGAAACAACACAAGATGTAAATTAATGAAGATAGGACAGTAAGTAATCCAAGATATGTGAGAGTTTCATCCACAGATTTAAGTTGCAGGTTAAAAATATATACATTTAATATCTTTATTGATGGTTGGAATTTAAAATGTCATGGTCTATAAAACAAACACAGATTGGGGAATTATTTTTGAAATTTGGATTGTTTTGTTTAAAAGATTGAGAAAAAAACATTGCGGTCAACTGCATTTAAATTATTAAGAGCAACACTGAATGTATGAGCGTCAATTGAAATAGATATCAATGTTTAATGCTTAGGTTAGGCTTGTATCCTGTTAAAATTAAAACTATTAGTCCTCATAAATAATTTGGAAGACATTGCCTGGCAAACATTGAAAATTCTATAAGATCTTAATAGTCTAAAATTCAAAAGCCTGATAGTGTGCTGTTTCTTTCATTATTGAATTAGTAATATCACTACAGCTTGTAAAAGTAATGTTACTTATTATAAGAGCTTAACAATGAGATAATGTGTTCCATAATTACGCTGTTACAAGTTTTGTTAATTTTGATATAGGATATGTGTAGATGAATGTCTAGACATTATGAAAGAATTTTGAAAAAAGTAAAGACAATACTTTTTTAGTAGATACTTTCCAAGCTCAAAATTAATCAATGAAAGCTGAAATCTAATTAGAATTATTGCAATAGGTCACTTTATTTACTTTATGCTAGAACCATCAAAATGAGAGTCATGTGATGCTGGATACAATTGAGAAATGATTAATTACTTGTTCAGTAATTGAAGGTTATTGGTTTATCATGAGATAAGTACATTATCTGCAAAATCTAATGAATACATATTTATTTTTAATAATGGTAGAAAAAGTTTAATTAAATTTGCATATTAAAGTAAAACAAGATGATCACTATCAACTATTATTAATACACTGCAGGATGAACATCTCTCCAAGTTTAATCCATCTTCGATCTTTAGCTTCTCTTCTCCACATCACCCCTGCACACTTTCTTATTTCATCTATCCATCTCACATGTGGTCGCTTCCTGAGTCTTCTACAATCTCTTGGAATCCAGTTTAAGATTTCAATTGTCCATCTATTATCATCTCTTCCTAGCAATATGTCCAGCCCAACTTCACTTTAATCTTTTAATTTTTTCAATGAAATCAATTACATCTTATTGTTCTCTTACCGATATATTGCGTTTTTGATCTTTTCTTGTTACTCCCAACATGCATCTCTCCATACTTCTTTGAGTGGTCTGAAGTCTGTATTGCTCTTCTATTAAGTGTCCAAGTCTCAGATCCATAAGTAAGCACAGGTAAAACACATTTATTAAAAATCATCCTTTACAAACACATAGATATATTTCCTTTTAGTATCAAGCTATTTCTATCAAAAGCACTCCAACCTAGTTTAATTCTATGATTAATTTCACCCATTGTGTTTCCATCTGTATTAATATTCTAACCAAGGTGTTTGTAACTCTTAACTTCTTCTAACTCATCATAAACAATCTTTATTTTCATATTATGAGAAAATCCATTAAACATTACTTTAGTCATTTTAACATTTATCTTTAGTCCTGTAGATCTAAAACATTATTAGAAAAAACAACTACATCATCTGAAAAATTTAAATGACTTAAATAATCATTTACTTTCACTCCTTCAACTTCCCATTTTAATCCACAAAATACTTCTTGCAGAACTGCTGTAAAAAGTTTTGGAGATATGGAGTCACCCTGTCTTACACTCTCCTCGATGTTGACTTTTCCAGTATCATTATCTAATCTAATTGTTGCTGTTGCATTTTTATAAGTATTCTTTAAAATATGACAATATACCTTGATGATCCAATGGATTAATCACTGAATAAAAGTTTAGATTCAAATGCCTTTTCATAATCTAGAAATCCAAAATATAATGGCAACCGATATTCATTTGTCCTTTCTATAACTTCTCTCAATCTCTGGATATGATATCCTGTACTAAAACCACTTTTAAGTACAGTTTGTTCTCTTGGTTGGTGGAAATCCAATCTTCTCTGTAGACGAGTTGTAATTACCTTGGTAAAAATTTTGTATGTAACTGATAAAAGGCTGATAGGTTTGTAATTTCTAATATCTTCTTTATCCCCTTTTTTAAATATTAATATTAATACTGCATTTTTCCAATCATCTGGTACATTGTTATCATTTAGACATTTGGTATATAATGTTGCTAAAAAAAATTCTATTTTTTCACCTGCTTTTAATATATCAATTATAATTCTACCATTACCTGGAGACTTTTCTTTCTTCATATATTTAATTGTATGTCTCATTTTTTCATTTAAAATTCTGGGCAATTCAGAAGATGTAATAGATATATGAGATAATTCTTCTTTATTACTATATAATTCTTATTCTTGATAAAAGTCTTCTATCCATTTCATGATGACATCTCTCTTTTTAGTAATAATTCCAGCTTTTTTTCTTATTGCAGATATAAATTTCCTACCAATACCAAAATGTTGTTTTACACTTTTGAGACTTTCATTCTCTTCTACTGCTTTTCTTGCTATTTCACAGTTATACTTTCTTATATCATTTTCTATTCTTTTCGACATCATTTTACAAAATTCGAGATATTCAATCCCTTTTAACACATCATTTTTATATATCTTCATATTCCTTCTTTTCTTCAGAAATTCGCTAGTCTCAATAGAAATGTTATTGGTTAACTGCTGCTTTTTTCAACCAGCTATTTTTGTTGCAGTGTTTAAAAGTGTATCACTTGTTTTCATATTAATTTCATTCAAATCTGAATCATGTTCAAAATCTACTAATTCTTGAAACCTATTTGTAAGTTCTAATTTAAATTCATTATAATGTTTGTTTTTCTTAATAATTTTTCTCTCTCTAGTTTTGCATTAACATGTATTTCACATCTTACTAATCGATGATCACTTCCTCTGTTAAATTTATTAAGAACATTACAATCTTGAAATATGTAATTTCTGTTAGTCAAAATATAATCCAATTCTGCTGTACCTTTATTTGGATGCTTCCATGTCCATTTCCTTTTAACATTTTTCTCAAAATAATAATTCATAATATAAAGTTTTCCTTTTTCAGCAAACTCCACAAGTCTATGTCCTCTTTCATTTCTATTACCATAACCAAAATTACCTACAACACTTTCACCTTTCATTTATTTACCAATTCTAGCATTAAAGTCTCCCGTAACAATTTTAAAATGTTGTTTACTCTGATCAAAAGCCTTTTGTGCGTCCATATAAAAATCATCTACTACTTCATCACTTTGAGAACTTGTTGGGGCATAAATCCGAATTATCTGCATTTGGTATCTGCTTAAGTTGTATAACTAATCTTGCCACTCTGTCCGATACACCATCAATCTCTACAATGTTGTTCTTCCACTTTTTATTTATAATGAATCCTACTCCACTTGTATTTCCAATATTTAGGCCTTTATAGTAGAGTACATGTTCACTATTTAAAACAATTGTCTCCACGCCTTTTCTTCTAACTTCACAAAGTCCAATAATGTCCCATTTAATATAAGACAGCTTTTCTTCTAACTTTTGCAATCTTCCTTCACTTGAAAGTGATCTGCAGTTGTAAGTAATATCTAAATAAAAAAAAGGCATTATCAAATGACAGCCTGGGTCCACAATCAGGGGATTCTTAGCATCTTCGGCCACCAACTGCTGCCTTGGTTGGTGACTTTATAGTCTCCTGGGAATAAGGGCCATGATTTATTTTTCTCTGTTATAATTGTATATATATATCGGAAAAATATTTATCATTTACACAAGCATTCATTCTGCCTTATCAGGCAACTGAGAAGAAAGTCCATGGTGTTTCTTGATCTTAAACTCAGAGGTAAAAATCCAATAATCTCATCATGCTGGCTAATGCATGTTGGTGAGCAGCCCATCCAGGTTTATATACTATATGAATAATCACATAGTAATAACAGCTGCAATGACAAGAATGTATAGAGTGGACATTAAGAATTTGCCCTGCTCAGTTCCTTTAAGGCCTCCAAGAGGAATCAAAGGGTTTCCTTTCAATTAATAGCAAACTCCTTTCTGCAGCCAAAACAAAATAAAGGGAATTATTTTTATACTGCACTTTTAAGAACTAAAGTAAATAATCTATGTATATATATAAAAAAATTGATAGAATTTTTTAGTCTGATAAATACAAAATACATTAGATTCAAGGAACTATAAAGGTAACTGCTACTTTGTACTTAATTCTGATTGATAATTTGGAACTAAGTTAAATGTCATTTCTATCAGATCTATGAAAATTTTTGTAAAGTTGAATTAAATCTCAGAAAAGCAAAATTAACAATCTCAAGTTGAGACCAAAAATAGAATGTCATTTTTATTATATGTCTAGTAAAAAAAAGTATAAGTTTTTCAATAATATCTGGACATATTCTCTATGCATAGTGGGTAAATGTACAGTTATTGTAGATGATTGCAATAATAATTGAATATTAAATGTGTAATGAAGCCACTGATGATATGGAAGAAATCGGTTGGATATCTAGCTTCAAGAAAACCTAGATGATATAAGATTTTTTAAAGAGAATTCTCAAAAATTTATTTATAAACATATTAGAAAAATATCTGTAATTCATCATGAATAAGAATATCACATGAGCAGTTGTTGCAAGTATTAAAATCTACTTAAGTAATTAAGGATGGCAATAAACTTGTAACCTCCTGAGTGCAGACAATTTCTTGCATTAAATCAAATCTTAATGATTAATCAAAGTAAATAATAGTTTAAACAATCCAAAACAAAACAAAACTCTCCATATAGTAGTGCCATCTTGTGCTAACAAGAGCAATCAATGGATGCCAGAAGGCTAGTGCATAAAATCCCTATCTAGTGCCTACTCATCCAATATCCCCAGACTAGTTTCTGGCTTGTGGCCTTCATCAGTGAGAAGCTTTGGATCTGAGAGCACTGCACCTAGATCTTAGGATCTAATGCAACCCTCCAGCACCCACGTTTTAACTCTATTTAACTACAAAACTATGAGAATGAAATTGAAAACACTATTAATATTTTCAATCCAAGCTCAATAGCCTATATATAATCATATGGGTCATATGGATGCCTTCTGGCATCCATTGATTGCTCTTGTTAGCACAAGATGGCACTACTATATGGAGAGTTTTGCTTTGTTTTGGATTGTTTAATAACAATTATTGTGCTAGTATGAGATAGTGATCATGTGATGTTTAGTGGTTTAACACCAATCCTGCCTAATAGGATAGTGGTGGCTATGGTTGTTAAAGATCCAAAATGTATGGGTACTGAATTGAGTTCAGACCCATATGACTATATAGGCTATTGAGCTTGGCTTGAAAATATTAATAGTGTTTTGAATTTCATTCTCTTAGTTTTGTAGTTAAATAGAGTTAAAAGGTGGGTGCTGGTGGGTTGCATTAGATCCTAAGATCTAGGTGCAGTGCTCTCAAATCCAAAGCTTCTCACTGATGAAGGCCACAAGCCAGAAACTAGTCTGGGGATATTGGATGAGTAGGCACTAGATAGGGATTTTATGCACAAGCCTTCTGGCATCCATTGATTGCTCTTGTTAGCACAAGATGGCACTACTATATGGAGAGTTTTGCTTTGTTTTGGATTGTTTAATAACAATTATTGTGCTAGTATGAGATAGTGATCATGTGATGTTTAGTGGTTTAAATAATAGTTTATTAGTTGATATTGTGAAATTGGTAAATATTTAAGTGTCTCTGTTGGATGACATATATTAAAATTTGTCTATTTAGAAATTCATTTATAAATTCTTTAAACCACTTAACTATTCATAAGCATCATATTAAAAAATCTGTAGATTCTAACCAGTAAATAAATCCAAGTATATTTATTATCTCCTTTAAGTTTGCCACTGTTTTCTGTTGGATCACAACCCTATAAGTTAATAATTGTTGAAATCTACCGAAAAATGCTGTTATACATCATAATGACAATTCTACAGATATCATTCAGGTATAATTTTAAGTCACTATGAATCCTTTATCAACTTTCATTTTAGTATTGGTTATTAGAATTTGTTATAATCCTACAAATGGTCTAAATAGCACTTTCAATGAGACATATTCCAATCTTTGCAACTGTAAAAAAGGACAACAAAATTTGAATGACTGTTATAATTTTTCAAAAATCTTTTTAAAATAACATGTTTGCGAAATAGTAATTTCCACTAACTTTTATACTAATACAAATTATATTTTGGTTTATATATCTTTCAATATTTTATAAAAAATGGCAAAGCTTCTTAAAGTCTGGGAATTGCCAGCCAGAGAAAAGGAAGCTATTGCATTTTTAAAGACTGAAAACATTTTGCCACAGAACAGAAAATGTTCTTGCAGCAAAGGCATGGCTCTGCATTTTTACTGCAGATGGCGTTTTTATTGCAATGCCTGTGCCTGAAAGAAAAGTCATTCAATTCATGAAAGCACATGATTCGAAAGCTCCAGGATCCCCTTTGTGACAGATATCTATTATACTACTGGAATAGAGATGACCTTTCAAACCAATGTGCTCATGAAGATCTACAACTGTCCAGCAAGGTCTTAGTTAGCTGGAACAATGGGATAAGAGAACTGTGCAGTGAAAACCTGCCAACAAGCAAAGGACATCTAATCGCTGGTCCCAATAAAATTGTGGAGGTGGACAAAACCCTGTTTAGCAGGAATAAAAACCATCAGGGTTGTATGCTTTCCCCACAATGGATATTCGGAGGTGTGCCGTGACATAGGGGAATGCTTTGACATGTGGTGTTCCATGTAGATCTGCAAGCACACTACTTCAACCCATATGTGACAACATACAGCCAGGATCCACTATATACGCTGGAAGAGCTACAGGATGTCTGATCTTGAGGATTCAGATTTTAGCCACAAGATAGTCAACCACCGCTCCAACTTTGTTGACCTGACAACTGCCACTCACACACAGAACATTGAGCATCTGTGGAGGCTGTTAAAGTGGTGTAACAAAAAACAGTGTGGCACAGCCCACCAAACTCTCAACAACTATCTAGTGGAATTCATGCGGCAATGCCTACACAAGGGAGATTTGTTCTGTGTCCTTCTAGCGGAAATGTGTCTGCAACAGTTGGATGATGATTCAGCTCTGCACAGGTACTTTTTTGTAGATGTGTTTTATAGTAATGAAATGGTTTGTATTAATGTCTATATTGATATTAATTTTTGTTTTGTTTTTTTATTTTTTAGAACTCAACAATACCCAACTAACATTGTAGGTGTTCTTTTTTTTCTTTAAAATGGTTTTTTTCTTAATAAACTTGTTATTTTTCCATTAAAATTGTCTTCACTTTCATTAAAATAGTTATTTTATAATTGCATATCTAACTAACGGCTTGCTTGAAAAGTGTGTGTGGGGGGGGTAAATGTTATAATTTTTCAAATGTCAAATCAATCCGTTATGTTTTCCATATAATTTTTTTTTAACAGTTGAACTGTGTGTGTATATCTCATAGTATACGTGTGTATTGGCCAGATGTAATTTTAAGGATTACAATGGGAAGCTAAAGGAGTGAAAGTAAATGGTTGACATATAATATCAAGACTGCATTCTTCTTAAAGACAAAATTATTTCCTAAATTCTAACTTCTACAATGATCCTGATATCTCCACTATATCTTCACTAAATCATCTAAGCCTATTACCCAATTAACCTATTGTGGCAATAAAACGTAGATCTTAACTTTTTACTTATGGATTCAGCCTTGCTTGTGATAACCATAATGAATATTAAAGATATTAATCCACAATTAAAAGTTCACAAACTAATTTTTTTTTTATTATAATCCATTTGCTTTTCAATAATGTACAATTCTGAAACATGGTCATATTTTGGCTTACTCAAAATAATAGATGAATGACAGACCAGCAATGGGCATCATTATCTTGTTTAATTTGAAAAATGTCTATGGTCTGATTTATCTTTAAGAATTAATGGCTTTGTTATAATTATACATGTATTCAAATATTAATACTACTTTCGTGACATTTTCATAATACATCATTAAAACCAAAGATGTCATTATATTTATTTTTTAATATCACAATATAGTCAAACTCTAAATGATTACATGCATTTTCCATGCAATATTTATGCAAACTACTAGACAGTTCTTACAGATTGTATTGTTGACAACTTCTCAGCCTCATTACTTGATCGCCTATTTCTCTCTTCATCACTTGCAGCAGTCTACATAAGTTCATTCTTTTTTTTCCTCTGATATCATATGATCAATCTTAGATTATGATTATAACAAAATCTAATAACCATTACTAAAATAAAGATTCATAAAGGATTCATAGTGACTTAAAATTATACCTGAATGATATCTCTAGAATTGTCATTATGATGTATTATAGCATTTTTCGGTGCATTTCGACAATTATTAACATATGGGGTTGTGGTCAAACAGAAAATAGTGGCAAACTTAAAGGAATTAATAAATATACTTGAATTTATTTACTGGTTAGAATCTCTACAGATTTTCTAATATAATGTTTCAGAGTAGTTAGGTGGTTTAATGAATCTATAAATGAATTTCTAAATAGACAAATTTTAATATATATCACCAAACAGAGACACTTAAATATTTACCAATTTCACAATATCAACTAATAAACTATAGTTTACTTTGATTAATCATTAAGATTTGATTTAATGAAAGAAATTTTCTACACTCAGGAGGTTACAAATTTATTGCCATCCTTAATTACTTAAGTAGATTTTCATATTTGCCACAACTGTTTATATGATATACTTATTCATGATGAATTACAGATTTTTTTCTAATATGTTTATTAATCAATTTTGAAAATTCTCTTTAAAAAATCTTATATCTTTTAAGTTTTGTTGAAGTTAGATATCCAACCTATTTCTTCCATACCATCAGTGACTTCATTACACATTTAATATTCAATTCTTATTGCAATCATCTACAATAACTTTGTGTACATTTACCCACTATGCCTATAGAATATGTCCAGATATTATTGAGAACCTTTATAATTCTTTTTTTTTACTAGACATATAATAAAAATGACATTCTATTTTTGATCTTAACTTGAGACTGTAATTTTGCTTTTCTGAGATTAAGTTCAACTTTACAAAAAATTTCATAGATCTGATAGAAATGACATTTAGCTTAATTCCAAATTATCAATCAATATTAACTATAAAGTAGCATTTACCGTTATAGTTCCTTGGATCTAATGTATTTTGTACTTATCCAACTAAAAAATTCTATCAACTTTTTTATATATACATAGATTATTTACTTAAGGTCCTAAAACTGCAGTATAGAATAATTCATTTGATCTTGTTTTACTTTAATATGCAAATTTAATTAAACTTTTTCTACCATTATTAAAAATAAATATGTATTCATAAGATTTGCAGATAATGTACTTATCTCATGATAAACCAATAACCTTCAATTACTGAACAAGTAATTAATCATTTCTCAACTGTATCCAGCATCACATGACTCTCATTTTGATGGTTCTAGCATAAAGTAAATAAAGTGATTTATTGCAATAATTCTAATTAGATTTCAGCTTTCATTGATAAATTTTGAGCTTGGAAAGTATCTACTAAAAAAGTATTGTCTTTACTTTTTTAAAATTCTTTCATAATGTGTAGACATTCATCTAGACATATCCTATATCAAAATTAACAAAACTTGTAACAGCGTAATTATGGAACACATTAACTCATTGTTAGGCTCTTATAATAAGTAACATTACTTTTACAAGCTGTGGTGATATTACTAATTCAATAATGAAAGATGGAAACAGCACACTATCAGGCTTCTGAATTTTAGGCTATTAAGATCATATATAATTTTCAATGATCATCCAATTTTGACAGGCAATGTCTTCCAAATTATTTATGAGGACAAATAGTTTTAATTTTAACAGTATACAAGCCTAACCTAAGCATCAAACATTCATATCTATTTCAAGTGACTCTCTTACATTCAGTGTTGCTCTTAATAATTTAAATGCAGTTGACTGCAATGTTTTTTCTCAACCTTTTAAACAAAACAATCCAAATTTCAAAAATAATTCCCCAATCTGTGTTTGTTTTATAGATCATGACATTTTAAATTCCAACCATCGATAAAGATATTAAATGTATATATTTTTAACCTGCAACTTAAATCTGTGGATGACACTCTCTCACATATCTTGGATTACTGTCCTATCTTCGTTAATTTACATCGTGTTGTTTCCTTCAAACAGAATATTTTTGCTATACATATTGTCATTAGCTTTTGCATTTTGCTCTAATTCATTTTTTTTCCCCCTGAGTCTGTATAATATCTTACTTTTTACATACTTATTAAACCTATTATTTTGAAATTTCTTTGTATGTAACATATTTAGTTATTAAAATGATTCTAAAGTTTTAAATACTACAATTAATATTTATGCCTTGAATATTTTTACTCTATTTTTACATTGAAGAGAGCTCGTGGATTTTAAGTCTACAAAAAATACAATGTTATAGGGGTAGTACTCTCTAATATGTTTCATGTTTTATTGCTTGCACACATATTAATTTTAATAAATTTATTTTTTACTAAAGACAGTAAAACTTGAATGGTTTATAAATTTATGTAGATCTTATATTACAAATAATAGATGTATGTGTATACATAAATTGTAGTGTAAACTTCCTTTACAATTGAACTGCATAGGTATTTTTAATACATTTAAAGGAGAATTTGATTTGCTTTCTTTCCGGTAATTTAAATATATTTATTGTGAAAGAGATCTTCGAATTATTGTTTGCACGTAAGAAAATGCTAATTCATTTAGGGATGCTATTAACCTTTTTAAAATAACACACTTGAGAAAGATCTATAAACCGAAATGTAATTTGTTTTAGATTAAAAGTTACTAGAAATATTATTTCAAAGTATAAAAAAAAAAGTTTTACAAACAATCGCCTTTCAAAATAATGCAGTACTGAAAGAAATACTGCCAGACCGATTTTTAGCAGTTTTGAAAGATTGCAGTAAAAAAGAAGTCGTAAAAATTACCTTTTTAAAAAAAGAAAAAACATTTTTAGAGAAAAAAAAAAGAGATAGATTTTTAAAAGAAAATAATTTAAAAATACATAGATTTATCAGAGAGTGAAACTCAATGTAAGAATATTAAATTTTAAAGCAGATTTAAATAATTATGGTTTCTATATTATTCACACCTTCACCTTACACGCTATGTATGTTTTAAGAACATGCATATAAAACCCAAATAGCAAGCGAGTGTAAATATTGCTTCTAAACGGTGCAGTTTTTCCCGTGCGTAGCGGGGAGAAACAGCGCCACCTAGTGGGCTAGATTGCTGGTAGTTGCTGTTAGCAGACATGTAAGTTATATGTGTTTACGTATGGCTATCAGCGCCACCAAGCAGGCAGTAGTGCTGGCAACTACTTGGCATATGGTTGTGTGAATGCATGGTGAACAGCACCATCTAGTGACTGGAACTTTGCGTCATCTGCTTTTGGCCTCTTGCTCTGAATATTTCTGTGGTTGACACAGAAACAGCGCCTCTTGCAGCTACATAGGGCATAAATCATAACTACCCCATTTTGTATATGCTTTTTTGCATTTAGTAATGTGATAAGCTTCCAAATACGAACACTTTAAAAGTTTTTTTCTGTAGAATATTTATCTCATTTCGTTAAAAAAAAAAAAATCAACAGATTTATCTTCATATTGACAATTGTTTCCAAATGCCTTAATAGTTAAGTTCTACATTTTCATCACCTGAATTGGGTTCTTGAGAAATTTCTTGTTCCAAAAAAATTAAATATTTTACTTTGTTTACTCATTATTAAACAAGGCTGAAAGAAATACAAAAGACATAAACTGAAAATATTAAATGCTTTCAGTACAATATATGTATTAAACACAACAAAATTTTTAAGTATTATTTGTAAATTACAAATATACGTACCTTTTAACAAAATATAAAATTCAATTAACACAATGATTTAGAAAAATGATGTAACTGTAATACATACTGTACCGGTCAGAACATGTTTATCCATCGAACATGAGCTGGAACTCACAAAATGTACTTCAAACCCAGTCAAGCCCGAGATTTAGGTCAGGGACCAGCCTGAATTCGAACCCACTCTCCAAGCCCCAGATCAAACACCCAATGAATAACATAATAGTGATGGCACATGAGAATTAATTTTAATCTGGCCCACTAGCAAAGCAGAGAAAACAATGAGACATCTATTAACTATGACTAAACTAAAATACATATATATATATATAAGCATGGATGTACTTTTGGAAGTGGAGAAAAGAGGAATTTGAACTACTCAGACAAATTAGATAATAAAAAAAAAATAGTTTAATATAGTGACAAATTATTTACATACCCTTATAAATTAATTGTAAACATTAGTATGTGCATGAATGAGCAAGCGGTAGATGATTACATAGTGTCATTCACACTATTATTTCTCATATGCTTTTATTAATTAAATAACATACACTATACATAAACACACATCTTTGGGGTCCAATATTAAGATGCCAACCAATTATTAGAAAGAATTTACATAAAATTGCTATTAACGCTTTTATACACGATTCTGAAACGTGGTGATTAACATATGATTTGGGGCGAGCATTCAGAGATTCATTATATATATAAGAAAACTATTTTCACACCATTACGGTCGTGAAAATAAGTAAAACACATTTGAAAATTACATTTGATTATATGACAAAAATATTTAATGAAAATTCTCTTAATTAGCGCTGGTAAGAAGAACGCTTTATTTTCCCCAAGGCAAATACTCTTAAATACATAAATAACAAATTATGACGATGGGATTGTATAAGATCGAAATAAATTTAATTAATAATACTAGTAGTAGTTGGCATTTATATATATTTTGAGCAGAGCGCAATTTTAATATTAGAGCATTAAAACTGGGTCATGAAGCAAAAGAAATAATACAAAGAAGTTTGCGGTGCTGACATAATAGCAAAGAGCTAAGAGGAAAGGTAGTGCTTCTGGACGAAAAACAAAATCTAACACCCCTTTTCTAGGGCAGTGCTTAAGAGAAAATGGATAGGCATGGAGTGGCCCAGACTTTTACTGATATAACCGACGCAAGAGGCCTTTTTATATGAAGTGGGTATGCATAGCGTGTGCCAAATTTACGGGAATCATCGCCAGAGGCATTTTTATACTAAATAAATGGTCCTGGGAAGATTAACTATCCTCAGGACAAGGCTTGAGAAGAAATCTATGGGTTCGATCTTGTCGCAACCCCCAGATTAGAAGCACGTAATATATATATATTCACGAAGATATGCCCAATGTCAGTAACGCAGTATGGGTGAATGTCACTAACGACATGAAATATAATTTACTGCTTTAAAATAGATGATCCTTGTTTGAATATCATAATTTAGACAAATAATACACTATGCAGTTATATATATAAAGAGAGAGAGATTTCCCTAATACGTTAAGATTTTATTTAGTAAAAGAAACATTAAGATTTACCCCCTTCCCTTTTCTACTATTTAAAATAATTTAATCCCACCTTGGTGGATTTTATAACAACTGAGAATATTTAAGTACAGTATTTGATATTTTAAGAGTAAATAAAAAAGAAAGCTAGCAGTTATAGAAAACAACTAATAGGTCACCTTTTCAGAAATGAATAAATAATATTTTAAAATTTCAAGGCGTTAATTAGCCTAAGTTCTGGATTCACCCCGGGTAGAATCCAGATTTAAACAAATAAATTTTTAGACTAAAGTATAAACAAAATGACGTAAAAACAATCTAGCGAGTGTATTAATTAATAACGCATTATATTTTAAGGGGACGTTAATAATCCTGATTCATGAAGGCTTACTTAAAAGAAATGATTTTAGAAATTCAACTTGTCAGATTGCTTAAGATTGGCATATTAATAATAAAAACACACATATAAAAACAAGTAATAAATAAATGACCGCACCAAAATTAAAGAAGGCTAAGAGCATATGAGAGGAAATTAAATATATAGAAATCCTTTAAGAGCAAATTAAGTTTTACATATTAAATTAAAAAGAGAGAAAATTAAATAATACGTTAGAAATCTTGATAGCAGGATTTGAGATTAGTTAGGCTAGATTTATTTTCAAATAGCAGCATAAGAGTTACCTTGCACAAATTTAATAAGAGTCTATTTTCAAATTACGGCTCATGCATGGCAGATTGAGGATCCAAATGAATTCTTGGTGACAGCAAGCTTCTATTTAGCACTCCAGAGTTCCTTCTTTAGGGTTTTACTTCCTTTTAGGCAGCAATTAGATGGTATACTAGCGGAAGATGATGACCCAACAGGGCTGAGAGGGGTGGTGGATTTACTACTACATCATTTTAAGTTTCAAGCGATGTGTAATATGTTTACAATAGTTCTCTCAATAGTAGCTAATCTATCTAGTGATTTAAAATTCGGCCATTTTATACACTGCTTAGGTATTTCTGGAATGCTTTTAATTATTTAGTTCATTGTTTTTGAAAGATGCAACCGTTAGATAACGTCCAAAATTAAATTCAAATCTATTTCCAGATTAGAAATAGATTTGAGAAAAATGTTTATAACAAAAGAAAATCTTTAATCTTAATCCCATTTTAAGTAAAAACTTTAATTAAAAATACCTTCCGCAGATTAAAACAATAGTGTTTCCACAACCCTTTAATTATTTTTGGGCAATTAACAGTACATCTTCCATCTTGGATTTTATAAAATACAGTTTAATAGAGAAAAAAAATACACCTATACCCCGCCTAGCGATTGACTATTTAGTGATATTTCACAATGGTGATCATTATCAATTTGTACCCACTACTTCGATTTACAATCGATTTTTCACTATAACAATCTGGAAAAAATTTTAAAAAAAATGTTTTTGCCAGCCATCTTGAATTTTGTGTCACTGATGACATCAGAGAACATGTATATTAAATTCATTTTACCCAAAAGCAAAAGTATTGTAATATGTATACAGGTAATGACTTTGCTATAATTGTATACACATACAATATTTTATTCATAAAACACAATGTTAGGACTGCATTCAGTATTTTGAATATAGAATGTATAAACTTACTGTATACATCATATATAATAACACAGCAAATGTTCATCCACTTTTTTAAAAAAAATATATTTCTTATCTCAATACTGAACATATACAGTATATATATTTATATAATACAAAACTCCGTTTCAACGTTGATTTGTAATTAAATAATGTAAAAGAAAAAAGTAATAAAATATAGCAGTGGGAGAGATATCCTTGAAAATGACTGTATGAAGATAAACAGTTGAAACGTTGGAGTTTTGTATTATACTGTATATATATATATGTTCAGTATTGAGATAAGAAAATAAAGTTTTTGAAAAGGAAAAAAAGGATTTTTAATTTGTTGATAATACTGTATACATATAGGTGTTGAATGTCTTTAGAAAAATTAAACTTTATTTAAATATAATGTACAATACTTGGATTATTTAAATAAAGTTTAATTTTTCTAAAGACATTCAACACTTATATTAGATGATGAAATAATCCAATATATAAATACAGTATAGGACAACTAAAATTTCATCATCACAAACTTTCAGGAAAACACTAAATATGAATGTTAAACTGCGTGGGTGTGTTTCTTAATTGCGATAGTTATTGATTTTGTAACTTCATTAATAAACATGTTGTTTACACTCAAGTTGTTTCAAATCAAAAGAAAAACAACATTTTAAAACGCAAATGTCATGTCGAATTAGAAAAGTTTAAAAAGAAAAACAGATTGTACTATATTTAAAATAAATGTTAATGAATATAATTTTTAATGCAGAAGATAAAATAGCATATTTTGATAGGAAATTACAATTATGGATTTCTAGATGAACAGAATAATTTTGATGTTTCCCATCTTGCATAAATTTTTAACTGAAATCAAGTGGACGATGAAATTTCCAATATAATTGTAGAACACTAGCACATAGCATATATTTAACCCTTTAGTAACATTTCAAAAAATCCAGTGCAAATAATTCCTGGGTTTGGAATGCATTTATTGTGACAGCCAAGCCAATAGAATTCTGTGCAAATGATTTCAATTTAAAACAAAAATACAAGGAACTGCCTTTAAATGATTTCTGGACAAATTTAACAGAAAAGTAACTCATGGCAACATTATTGCAAGGCATGATTTTCATATGCTGCGACCATCTCAAAGTACAGGCGTTATACAAAAAATGAGAATTCAGTTTTTTAATATTGTGTCAACTATCAAAAGAATTTGCAATTCAAAGACCCACAAATATCAATCATTAAAAATGTAAATTTATTACATATATGGTAATTTATTTTACTATTTTGATATGTTTTGCTTTACATAATTAAAATTTAGAATGTTTTTTTTTATTCTCTTAACTCATATTTACTTGTTTAATTTATTTATTAATATCTACAAAACCTATAAAATAACCATATTACATTAAAATTTCAGGATTTGTAGTGTTATATAGCATAAAGTTTGAGAAATGCGTTTATAAATAATTCGGGATTATTTTTAAAAATATATCAGTTTTGCCTCATATATTTGATCAGAAAGCCCAAGTGAAGTTAAAACAGTTTTGTAATCTTAAAAATTGAAATAATGCAAGTCCTAATAAGATACTAAAAATTTTAAAATATAGTGGCAATATATATGCTTCAAAACTGTATTTTTAGGAATATACAGGCCCATTAAATAGTGCCGTTTCATCACAAAGATGCTTTTATTGTTTTAATTTATAATAAAAAATGGGAGGCCAGAAAAAAAATATTTTCAAGGATTTTTTTTTTGACTATTCCTTCTGATCAGTATTTACCAGAGACTGTTTAGTTATAGACAATCATGAATCACTATATAAATATTGTTGTTAGATAGATGAAAAAAGAAATGGTACAAGTATCAACGACCGTACACATCGCTGGATGGCACTGGTGCTAATGAAAACCACTGAAATATGTTACCTGGCCGTGACTTTCTAACAAGTAACTGACCTTTTTTAAGAAGCATAACAGCAATAACAAAGTCATGACCTTTTTTAAGAAGTGACTTTTAAGTCAATGACTGATCTTTTTTAAGAACTAAACCCAAAATATTTTTAAAATAAGTATATGTGTTTCCTTTTTTTTTTTAATAACGAAAAATACAGTGACATTTTTAAAAAATAAGTAAATGTATTCTTTTTTAATAACGACAATAACAAAGCCATTATTTAGGAACTTTTTTCATATTTTACTCTAGAAAATATCTTTAAAAATTATTTAAGAAGTCATTTTAAGAACTAACTACCTTTAAAATAAGTCAATGACTGACCTTTTTAAAGAAATAAATCTAAAATTTCTTTTAAATAAGTATATGCATTTTTTATTTTTTCGTTTACTTTAAGAACGAAAAATATGGCAGTTTGTAAAAAATAAATAAATGTATTCTTTTTTAATAACAATAGCAAAGCCATTATTTATGACCTTTTAAATATTTTATTCTAGAAAATATCTTTACAAAATCAATTCCTTTTCTTTTATTTAACAATGGGAAATATCTTTGATATCTCCCTCCCCCATTTCCAGAACCTTATTAAACAAAAAACTTATTCGTTATGACCTTTTTTAATAATGAAATATTAAACAACGTTCCATTTCTTGGCTTTTTTTTGCTATTCAATAAGTAAATCACAATTTTGGCATCATACAAAAATCAAACAAAAATAAAAAAATTTTCCCCGTAATATTTTTAGCTTCACGTAAGCGATCAAACAACTACACGTACTCATTTTGAACATTTTTTGTTGGTCTTGCGAAGATATCGACTAACGTATTTCAGAAGTCGTGCTTATAACACAACTTTCCCCAATTTTAAAACCTTCCAAAGTCAGTTCACAACCACTGCGATGGTTTTAAAATTTGTTGGACCTCATAATACAACTTTTGAATGTAATATAATAATTAAATAACATTGCAAATATTATGTTGACTTCACATCTACACACCCTCAAATTATATGATAGTGCAGGCTCAATAGTGATCACTTGTAGAATAAGAACAGGGCACTTGAACCAAGTGTGAATTGCGAGAAATGAGCATAACACACTACAGATCAATACAGGGTGCCTCAGAAACGGTATATTTAACTGTTTTTGAGTGGCACCATGTACGGTCATTGATACTTGTATCAAAAAAATTAATATTCCTTTAATTGAAATAAGTGACTCAATCAAAATATTTGTGGCAACATTTGAAAACAGTTTTCCAAAAAAATTTTTCCCAAGATGTGAAAGCAAAATTTCAAACAGATAAAATAATTAGTTAAACAAGATGGTATACAACTACAATTTCATTTTTAATAATTTTATTGTCAGCTTCAAGAAGCAGGTATATAGATTTGACAGAAAATTTTTTAATAAGAATGAATTATTGATTGCTGCTATTCTTATCTAATAATGATTTACAAAATATTCTTAATATTTTGAATACAATTTATAAATAATTTGTTTCAGTATTTAATATACCATAAATTCTAATGATTTATTGGCCGCAAGATAGGAAAAAATCTGTAATATTTTATTTGAACGGTCACTAACATCAGAATATAAATCAATAATTTTTTAATAGAAAAGCAGATTTTGATGTTATAACAAAGATTCTAATTGGTTGCTACAACATTTAATAAATTAAAAGTTAAAGTATTTCATCACAATGAACAAAAATTACCTGGGCACATAGATATATATATAAGGGTTTTTTTTTCATAAATTTATTCCATGTAAAATTAAAAATTAATCACTCAACCTAATATAATTTAAGGCTACTCAATCATAATCAGAAAATATAATCAAGACAAATCTATCTAGTTCAGTTAGCTGGATATGATGATACTGAATCTATAACAATATGGGCACTTTTTCTTTTGAATTGGGCATATGAAGAGGATAAAGAATAAAACTTTATACAAAAAATATTTTATGATAATAAACTTGAGCATGAATTTTGTAAAAGATTTATTTGCATTAGAATATAAACTAAAAAAATGCAACATCAATAGCTTTCAAGAGAAAGATATGAGAATATAGTGCAATGGAGCATCACAAGATATCAACCATATAAGAAATTATTGTTCATGGATTAATCTGTTTAGTTATTATAAAATTTGTCAATTAACTTTTTGCTATTGTTTTTCTTTTTTGACTTTGGATAACTTTATTTATGATTTGCATCTAGTAATGAAAATAAAAATGAAAAAGAAATTGGATTGAGTGCACATCAAGGGATAGAGGAATTGTGTTGTAAATTAAGAAAATGAAGAAATAAGATGACGTGATCTGTCTGTCCTTAACAGTTTCTCAGCAGAAAAGCAATTGAAAAAATGTGATTGATTAATATGCTGGATTTTTTTTTGATAGACAGATACTAATGATAAATGATAATTTATAAAACTTTTTGCAAAGACTATTTTTATTAAGTATTTCATATATGGTATTTATAAACGTCTTTTTCTTCATTCAAAAACATTATTTTTTCATAATATAATTAACTGCATTTTATGATCATTTTAATTTTATTGAATCATTACTATTTTGTTATTATATATTTATAAGCTAAGAAAAACAGAAGACTCTTCAAAAAGAAGTAGTTATGATATTAATCATCAAGAACTGTGAAATGATAAAACTTAATAGATTTTTTTTTATTTTAATCTAGAATCTAGGTTAAGAGTAATTAAATATCTATTTATCATCCAATAATTGGATAGTTAGCTAGTCCTAGTCTATTTTTAATCTAAAACAATTTATAAGTAATGCTTACTGTATCACAAGCCCTAATAAATAAATAATGTAATTGAAAAAAATAAAGTTTACTAGCATAAAATGTATATATGAGAACAAATAATTTTAATATATATATATTAATGAATTATTAATAGTTTACTATTGTAAATTCATTTTTTTACTGCTTGCTTTTAAAAATATTTAAAATTGACCAGTAATTAAAATGAATTATATACAATAATTAAAAAATAAAAATTTGAAATATACTGAAGATTTATACTATTTTAGATAAGCAATTTACCAAACAACATAATGAATTATTTTTTATATGGAAAAATAAGACAATGCAATGACTTAGGAATAGTAAAAAAATATCTACAAACTAAGTAGTTGCTTTTCATATCTTCAGGAAGAGCAAGATTAAATATAAGATAAATCCGAATTAAACATGTTTTTAGAAAAGATAAAGGATTTATGTACTATATATAATTTTTTTTTATTAAAACAAAAATTTTATAAGATGAATGTAATTTTTTTTTTTTTTACAAATATAAAAGTATACTTAAAAAATTTAGTACAATAATTTTATAAAATTATAACATTATTTGCTTTTAGTTGTTCAAGAATATTGCTATCTTTTTCCAAAGATAAATAATAATTCAACTTAATAAAAGCCAGATGAATCACTTTAATTAAACATTGCATTACAATATTTTTATTTGCAGAGAATTTTGAGTATCAATCTATATTTCCATTTTCTTTTTATTCTTTACACTCTACTTTGATGCCATGAACGAATACTGAGATAACTGATAATTTGAAGATTTTTTTGGAAAAAATGGTGATTTATCATAATTTATAAATTCAATGAGGATCTAAAACCTCTTCATACTTTTCAGTGATACTTTTTTTTTTTTTTTTGGCAAACTTTTAGTAGTATTTGTTTTTTCAATTTCTTCTTTGGTTTTGAGAAAATGAGAGAAAAGGCAAGAAAGGAAAGCAAAAAAGGTCAATTTAAATTTTCATGGTTTCTTTGATTCCTTGTCATCATAATACTACCTAATATTGACTTATAATATTGATGTAAAATTTCAAATAACCTCTTTTGATTTGTAATTGACAAATTTGTTTTGAAATTATTATTATTGGCTTAAAATTTTTTAACTTTCTTATTGGCTTTTTAAAAAGTAAAAAGAGTGGGGGGAAGGGGTGAAGTGAGTTGTGAACTTTGATGAAACCAATAAGTGTTAACCACATTAAATACAAAAGATAAATTAAACAATCCTAATCAAAATGAACTGGCGGTAATCAGCTGAAATCCGGGCATGGCCGCTAAAAATGCAGTTTCTGCGGCTGGCATTAAGGCTAATACAACATTTATATTGTATTAACCATTGTAGGCCACTTTACATGACGTTGCACAAAAATATTATGGCCTGTTTTGTGCTTCGAAACTATTTATGTGTATTCGTTCTATTCATAACTGATTACCGAATCGCTTTGAGAATGTTTAAATTACAAGTCAGTACAAGTTTTCAAATCTCCATAATAATGTCATTTGTAGTTAAATAATGTCAATTACTAAAAATTGTCATATGGTCCCCACCCTTCCCTAAAAAAAATGTTAATATGTAAAAAATTTGCAAAGGGTATGTTCGAACATGCGTCGACAAAGCTCATGCGCTAAGTCTTGTTTCAGCGTGGAAAATATGAGACCAATAAAATGTCTGAGAAGAACTCGCAATTTTTAAACTTTTCAAAATTGCTGAGTACAGAAAATGAGGCTGTGTCCTTTTTTCAGGCACATACTGTCCTCCCAAATATCAGACTTTTTATTACAGCAATAAAATAATAAATAAAAATAAGTTCAAAAAATCCAAAGTTTGTGTATTTTTTTTTATTTTATTAGAAATTGACACAAGTATTTCAGCGGGGTTAAATAATTAGTATTTTTGTTTATTTTTTGTTAATAATAACCAAGTATGAACCTTCAAAAAAAGCAGTTTATTGTAGAAGTCAAAAAAAAAAAAAGGTAATCCAAATGAAATACACCTGGGTCTCATTTTATGCGGTGGATAGGTTCCTCAGAAAATGCGCACAAAAGAAATCGCACAAAAATAGACGTAACTTACCTTGAAAAATGGGGGATACGGACTGTAATTTTCCAAAAATCGTATAAAAGCTAAGCAACAACGTAAAATTACTTTAAAATTTGCATAAGAAAATAAAATATGACTAATAAAAAATTTCAAATTTAAAAAAAAATAATACAGGACAAACTTTTTTTACTTTTTTTATTAACTACAGTATTTAATTTTATTCAAAACAATATATTTTTATGCGTAATTTACATTTTTTTCATACACGTGCGGTATTTGAAGTATTATCGCTATTTGAGACATCAGATTTGTCATGATGTGATGTGAGATACTGTAGCTTCCCCTTAAATGAAGTCGAGGAAATACAACTAAAACGTTTTCCAATCGCTACTGATCCTTCCCATTTCGCTAAGTGATCTAAAATTGAAATTTTTGTTTCCAACTTGGGTGTTTTTTTTCTCTCCATTAGAATAAACTAAAAGTTTAAAATTTAAGAACTTAAGACTTAACGATTATCATAAAAAGACACCGACTCACCACTGATGGGCAAAATTTAATTAAAACTAACAATTAAAAATTAAATTCTTATTTTTGTCTTTAATTTTCAATTCCGTTTAAAAATCAAATTCCATCGTTTCACATCAAATTAATTTCAGATCACGTTATGTAATTTTTAAATTGTTAATTACAATTTAAAATCAGATTTAAATGGTCAAATTTAATTGTCCCACCGCTGTTACTAACCTTTTAAAAATAAATTTGCGGACACTAAATGATTGATTACGTACTCGTTTTATAAAAAGCAAAAACTGAACGTGATTTAAAATGCAAAAACAACAACAAACGTAGTATTTTTCATCTATAACGTTTGAACAGATTTACATTATAGTCTTGTAAAATTTAATGTGTATATAAAATGGGGAAATTCTGATTTTAAGTGAATTATGAACTACAGTACTATTATAAAGTGTTAAAAATATTGAAATTATTAGATGAAAGTTGAACTTCGATAATGGCTATTACTTTAAATATGACGTGAAAGTGCGAAATTTATAATATTTAAAGTAATAGCGCATTATCGGAGCTCACTTCTGATCGAATAATTTTTATCACATAAAAAAAATCGCAAAGATATTAAGAATCATGAATTGCATAACTTCAAAATCGCATTAAATAAATCCGCATAAAACGAGATCCAGGTGTATAAATAAAAGTAAAAAAAAAGTTTAAAAAAAAAAATTGACTTTTTGTTACAATTATTTATATGAGGGTGGAGGTAGGGGTTTCAAAACAATTTTTTGCCCCCCAAAAACACAAAAGTTACTTTTGATTTAATAAGAAGAAAAACAATTTATAATGTCAACCAAAAAAAAAAGGTAGAACAAAGTCGAAACAAGTCCCAAATAATTGTATTATATTTTTTTTTGGCGGGGTTAAAACAAGTTGTTTTGTCGTGAGACAGTCAAAAGTTTTAAAATCAGAAAAATAAACACAAAGTTAAATTAGCAAAATTTGCTGAATAAAGAAAAATGTCAGGTTAAAAAAAACAACGAAAATGAATAAAAAAATTTGATTTTAAAAAAGAAATCATGTTATAAATGAAATAAAGATTTGTTTAATCAAAAAAAAAATCATGTTATATATAAAAAAAGTTGCGGCCCAGTAACGTTGCATTTGATTGATTTTGTATAGCATCAACGCCATCAAGTAGCCGTGCCCGGATTTCAGATGATTACCGAACTGGCTAACTTTGAAACAACATTAACAAATTAACCTATTAAAAAAGAACTTAAAATTATAACTTTTTTTATTTCTTTCAATTCCCACGGTCCAACCAATATTTTATTTTTTGACTCCACAAAAAAAAATCAATCATTGCCGACTAAACTCCCCTTTTTTCCTTCCACCATAGAGAGCCAAAGTTGTCTAAATTTTTTTAGAGCCAAAGTTGTCTAAATTTTTTTAATTCAAAATTTAAATAATACAACAATTTAAATAAACATCAACTCAAAGTTTATTTGCAGATGCTTTTCAAGTAAAAACCATTTTAAATAAACTATGTGATAAATGCAGAACACACAGTTTATGTTTAAATTAATTTCTAACAAGTTAAAAAAAAAAAATTCTTGTAATGTGCAGTAAGGTAGGAAAATGTTTCCATTTTTTGTCTTTCACTTTTTTTTAATTCTTTTCAAAACTAGATTTTCAGTACACACTGAATTTATAAATTAAATCATAGTATTATTATTAAAATAAATGGCAAGTACAGACTGTAGTTCTCTACCCCCTTCCTCCCTTACTTTAGAAAATAAGAAATTTAAAAATTTCTAAAGACTAAAAAAAAAAATCAAAATTAACAAACACTTTTTTTTTTTCAATTACAAAATAAAAAATAAAAAAAAAAGATTGAAATTATCTACAAATAGTCAAAATAAGAGTCATAGATCAATTCATAGATCACATGACCCTAACTCTTAAGCTTGTAAGTTATAAACAGTGAGGATTGCCAATTCCTCTACAAGCTTTATGATAAATGCTTAGCCAGAGCCAGCACTTAAAAAATCTCTGTCAGGAACCCCTCCCCAAACCCCTGACCATGGTTTCGTGCTTTGGCACTCCTCAGAGAGGTGGCAGGGTAGGTTCTAGTGTCTGAACCTACCCTGCCACCTCTCTGAGGAGTGCCAAAGCACGAAACCATGGTCAGGGGTTTGGGGAGGGGTTCCTGACAGAGATTTTTTAAGTGCTGACTCTGGATAAGCATTTATCATAAAGCTTGTAGAGGTATGGCAATCCTCACTGTTTATAACTTACAAGCTTAAGAGATAGTGTCATGTGATCTATGAAATGATCTATGACTCTTATTTTGACTATTTATAGTCTCTGCCAATAAGTCTTATGCAATTTTATATTGCTATGACTACTAATATATGGTATGGCTGAAGATCTATCAGCCCCATATAGCTATTTGAGTTGGATAGCTGGGTTTGAAGATGTAGATGTCTGAAAATTTCAGATTTTCCACTCAATAGATAACTTTTAGCTAAGTGCTTAGCTTTGGGTTGGTATTTTTAGATGAAATTATCTACATTTTGTAAATCAGGATTATGTAGTAGTATTAAAAGAAATCAATTATGAAAAGTTGCTGTATTTTTTGTTTTCCCTAATCTCTCCTCCCAATCACCATCCCCTTTTCTCAAAACCCAAGAAGAAATTGAACAGAGAAATTAAAATTAGTTTCTCCAAAAAACAAAAAACCTGTCAATGAAAAATAAAATGAAAAATAATGCTAAGAGGTTATAGATCACATATTGAATTCATAAATTAAGTCATAGTATACTATGATAAATCTCCACCCCCTTCTCTCCTTTTCTCTAAACTCAATAAGAAATTAAATAGAAAAATAGAAATGTCAAAAAAAACCTCTCAATGAAAACTAATAAATACTAAGATTTTACATTACACATTGAATTTATAAATTAAGTTGTAGTAGTATTACTACAATAAATCACCATTTTTCTTAAGAAATTTTCAATTGATCAATTAGTTATCCCAGAATTCTTTCATGACATCAAATCAGTGTTTAACTGTTAATTAAAGAAAAAATAAAACTGTCAACTGATTAGATTGGTATCGAATTTTGTTACTTGAACTTTCATAAAAATATAAAATATTTAAAATATATCTACAGCTACAAAGAAAATACAATTTAATATATTACCGCAATAAAAAACTGTTAGCCAAGTATGTGCAATAACAAGAGAAAAAAAAAACAAATTGTAAATTCTGTCCTTAGAAGTCATTAAATAAAAAAAATCTAAAAATATTCAATGAAATGCTACTGGAGAATGTTAAATATGCAAGACTTTACATGCATGTAATAAATTATTTTCTAAAATTAAAAACAACCCAGATATCACTTTTTATCAAGTACCATTAGAAAGAAATGTTAAGGAAAACAATATAGAAATGATAAGATAATCAACTATACTAGAAAACTAGGATAATCAATTGTAAGATATGAAAAAAAAAATTGTTACGCTTCTATAAATGGACTGGATAAAAGATATATTAATAGGAAATTATAAAATTAAAGATATGAAACATATAAAGGGAACAGTATATAAAATTACTTGCGGGATATGTAAAATGGTTTACTATGGACAAATATCAAAACAAATTAGAACAAAGGGCAAAAGAACATAATAGTGCTATTGACAGGAGGGATGATAGATCTGCATATGTTCATTATTTAAAATTTGGACATAAAATAGATTGTATTAAAAACATAAGACCATTAAATTATATAAAGGAAATAAATAGAAGGAAAATATATGAAACAAATTATATAAAATATAATATAAATATATGTATGAACATTTACACAAAGTCAATTGATTTAACGAATGATTGGGTAATGGATAAAGAATGGAAAGTAATATAAAGGGAAATATATAAATAAATTGATAGAAATAATGAATTATAGGAAATGTCAGTAGATGTCGCTATATACGTGTTGGTATTAGTAAGAGATATTGAAAAGGATAAAAATTTAATATTACCGAAAAAGGCTTTTATATATATATATAATTATTATGTGATGTATTTATAAGTTGTTATAATATAATAAAGATTTATATTATATTTTATTGATTATAAGATAAACAACATAAAGGAGATTCCTTAGAATTAAGTAATAAAAATATATGAATTTATATATAATAAATTTGAGATAAAAGTATATTTTAATAGCAAAATGCAATGAATTAATAAAGATGTGTGAAAAACATATTGTAATTATATTTATGATTTCCATTAAATCTTCAATAGACCTTTTCCTCAACCATTATGATTGTTGGAAAGAATGGATGGCAATATAATAGTCAAATTTTTATCTCTGACTGAATTATGGGCACAAAAAAAAAAAACATAGTAGTTGTGGAGTCATTTAGAAAAACGGAAAGGTTATATATGCTTTGTTGACTTTATAATATAAATACAGAAAAACCAAATTATCCTGAAAAAATAAAGAAAATATTAGGAATTTATGAGACAAAATATTTTTATAAGATTAAGTGATCCTTTTATAAAAAGCATATATATAGAACTGTTTATAGGCAGTTTAATGAAGCAGGGATCCAAACTGCAATACAGGTTTGATAGTTGAAATTTTTCATTTGAATCTATTAAAAGCAAAAACTAAAACTTCTTTGGATTCTAGTTTTGTGACATATTGATGATGCTATATTTGCCAATTCAAAATACTTTGGTATTCAAAAAATTAAAGTTGTTTATCAGCCAGTGACAAAAAAAAAAAAATACTCAGCAATTTTTAGCCTGTATAGTTATCAGTATGAGAATGTAAACCAATTTAAATACCTTGGTAGTTTTATAAATAGAGAAGTGAATTTAGGTAGTGAGATACAACAAAGACTCCAATGTGCACTGGTGTTTTTAACAAGTTAAAAAATAAATATTTCATCACAGGAAAATAATTACTGCAACTAAGCTTTATATATGGCTGTTATTTTATCTTAATTTAGTGTATAAAAATGCAACTTGGACATCTTATCAGCACAATATAAAGGCATTAGAAAAGTTTCATTTAAAAATGCTCTTTAATTTTAAAAATACAATGAAAAGATCACAAAACCAATCAAATTTTAGATGTCATACTATTATAGAATCCATTATAGTAAAATCATACTTTTGTTGCAGTGGACATTTAAAAAAATGAACAATGTAGAACTCCTAAAGGATGTTTTTTGGTAAATATGAGCGTGATTTTCAGGCAATAGATCTTACCTATGTTAAAAGGATTATCTCAAAGACATTCTAAAAAAAATGCAATGCTGATAGTTTCCGTTGGCAAGATATGGCAGAGAATAGACTACAGTGAAGCACTATAATTAGACATGATGTTGAAGGTTCTGAAAGAAAAGATTTCTGCTGAAGAAATTAAAGTCAGCATTGAAAATATCCAACAAAAAATGAGCCAGCATGTCCTTTTACATATTTGTAATTCGCATATTGATTTGTATAGTCATAGCGAAACTCATTTTTAGTGTGCAGATGTTTTTTCTTTTCCTTTTTTAGGATTGGAAGGCCAATAATCATTTACAAAAGGCTGCCATATTTATATGTACATATAAAAATAATGGAATGCTGTTCTTTATCTCAGATTTTGTTTACTATTTAGATGAGATTCTAAATAAGATCTTTTCAAAAAAATGAAAATTGAATTTGGGAAAATACATGAAATTATTGCATCAATTCCATATGTTGATATGATAGTATTTAACAATATTAAAATATATAGCAAATAGTGAAAATGTTTGATTTAAACTGAAAATATCAGAATAAAACATAATTATGAAAATATGTAAAACTTAAAAATTTACAACGAATAGTGATCAAGCTTAAGTTAATGAAAGATGATTGCTGGTGGAAATAAAACAAAAAAATTGCAAGGTCTAATTATACACATTTCAATAAACTATGAAATTCAAAACCTCAGTAATTTTTTGGCTTAGAATATGATTTTTTTATGATGCAAAAAGTTGAATGAATTAAAAAAAAAAAGTGGAAGCTTTTAAGATATAAATAAACCTGAATAAAAAAAAAATTGAATGGCAAGAACAAAACCCAATGTATGAAAATAGAATTATTTATAGGAGAAAAGCTGAACTAAGCAAACTCTTAAAGCTAAATTACTGTGGGTATGCAATGGGGACCAACAAATACCAATGTTTAAAAAAAAAAGCATTTATTAATATTTAAAAAAATAGAAAGAGAAAATAGAAAGCCATAGAAAAATGGTATAACATTGAGACTACAATGGCAGATAATGTATCAAATAGGGAAACTAGCAATATTTGCACATAAATTACACTTAAAAAAGTAAATGGTAATCAGATTTTCATTATGCTAAAAAAGAAATATTTATTACAAGGTTACACATTTTTTTGGTTCAGAAATATTAATATGAACATCATGCCAATCACATTTCAGTCTATTACTAGCTTTGAAACAATGCACATTTCTATTGTCTGTTGGAAGTTTTTGTTTGTTTGTAAAGTTTCTCTTTTATATAACTATCATATATTTTTAAGATATAATAACGGCAACACAAAAATGTAATAAAAAGTATCAAATACATTATAACAAATTTTTGTTTTAAGATTTTCTGACTAGTTTCAGAATATTTTGTTAGTAAATTAAATTCACATCAATTTTAGTTATCCAAAAATGTATTTAGATTCAAACAATATACTGAAATCTTAATTGCAATATCTTCTAAACAGTCAAATAAGCACTATTTGGACAAGATAGTAATATCAAAACAATATGTGAGGAAACAAAAGATTAATCAAACATTTTTATATTATAAACACCATCTTTATTGCTGTGATATTACTAACAATTGGTGCATATACTAACCTGTTTGCTGTGATATTACTAACAGATGAATGCATTTGGAATATTTAACTAAAATTAAACTTTTCTAAAGACATTCAACACACATTAGATGATGGAAATAGTCCAATATAAAAATACAGCTAGAATACCATCATCACAAACCTTCAGAAAAACACCATCGTTATTATTCCAATCAATAACAATATGCTAATAGATTTTGCTATATTTTTTTCAGATTGTTTGTACTCTTTGATGTGAATTTACTTTTCACAATAATCAAATGAAACTTATCTTCAGCAAAAAACCACACAAGATATATACAAAAACCGCTCGTCTTTTAAATAAATCTTGTGTTAAAAATTTGCAGAGGTCCCTACTGTCATTAGTCTTAATAAATATTACTTTATGTAACGAGTATGCACTTTATAAATATAATTATTACAAAAACATTGTATTTTTCTTTTTTTTTTTTTTTGGTTTTGAGGAAAATAATGAACATTCTTAATCACAGCTTTTTGCACATAATCAAATGATTATAGTACAAATGAACAGCAGCATATTTTTATCAAATGACTTCTGTAATATGCATTATCTAATATAGTAAAAAAAAAAAAAAGTAAATTATACACTTTAAATTACTTATAGTTATGATGAGTCACCTCATGCTGTACCATCAAATTTTTTATACTTTCAATTATTGATAACATTTTTTTAAAAACATATCTTTCACAAGACAAGAGAAAAATTTTCCATTAAAATATATATAATCATATTTTAAAAATTAAATACAATGGGCTTTCAGAAAAAGACATTTTTTGTTTTTAACAATCTTAATGTTAATTTTACTTAGCCTTTATTTTATTTTTTTCGACTTTTAGTGTGATGATTAGTTAGACTTTACTATCTAAAAACTGTAATAATTGAGATTTTATGCTATCAAGTTGTCTACTAGCAACACTTTTTCCATCAAAATTTAATTAAAATAGCAGCAAGAAAATAATATAACTTGTTATAAATAATAAATACACATGAACAAAAAATATTGTCATTCAATAGTTGAGATTTTAGAAAAAAGACAATCGAGTATTATATGGTATACATTTGGAAATGCAATAGGAAAGAGTAGCAGTTATATATAATAAATACAATTGATTAAAAATATATTTTCATTTATTTTCAACTAATTAAAATGTTAATTGGTCAAAATTTGATAACAAATATTCATTTATGCTAATTATAAAATGAAAAAAAAAATTCTATTCAATATACAGCATACTAGATTTCCTTATTTTGCATATTTATTTTGTTCAAAAATTAGAATTATTCTTAATAACTTGAGAATATCTAAACTATTCAAGAATTGTATAATTCAATATCAAAACATTAATAATGTACATATATACACTCCTTATCGAAATCTAGCGAGGATTCACCCTAATGATCATCTGCTTTATACCCCTAATTGTGATTTCTAACCAATTGCTGTTATAACATTAGTAAAAAAAATTCTATTTTTGCAGCCATCTTGTAAAATTAATAACATGATAAAATAGTAACTTTATGACATCCGAAAAAAGAATACTGACATTTATGCTAAAAATATATAATAGTTTATTGATTAAACAAAGTACAGTATGCAGTAAGACAGTTAATGTATATTATTTTAATTTTCATCCATGTCTCAAGATAATCAATACATTCATTAAAGACATTCAAAGTAAAGTTTAATGACAATAAAAGTATAAAAAAAAAGCACTATTCGATATAAAAAATCAAAAGACTAGTTTGATGATGTACAACAACCAAATGTATTAATATTATATTTTAAAATGTGTATATTAGCTTAAAAACTATATTCACTCATTCTTATAGATTAAAATTCTTATTAATGGTATTTTGCTTACATCAAATTATAATCATATAGTAATTGTACGATTGTATGGAATTTAGTTACTGTAATTCCAAGTTAATTTGAGGGGGGAAAAAATTTGTGCTTTATTATACAATGTTATTAAATTTAAGTGGAAAATATCATTTAGTGTATAGTATTTGTCTTAATTTTATATCATAATATAGTAATGTTTTAAATACATCCAAGCTAAATGAGATATTACTGCAAACATACAAAAAGAAATACAAATTTCATTCAATATAAAACTAAAAACAAATTTTGATTATATACTATAATATTAATAATTACAATAATTTTAAATTGTGTACCATATTAGCTAAAATATTCAGTCAACTAATTTTGAATTAAAATTTTTCATACAAATTAAATTGCTATTATTGTTAATCTAAAGTTATTTTCAGTATATATATAAAAAAAGAGAAAAGGAAATAATTTCATAAATTATGCAATTAATAATTAACTTTATATGCTCAAAAATTATTAAATCTAAATTAAAAAATACTATCAATCTTGTAATCTGTTTCACACATATGCAAGACAATGGCAATATTATGGCATAGTTAAAAATAATAGTACCGAAAAAAAAACAAATTTCATTCAGCATAAAACTAAATTTTGGTTATATATTATTAATAATTAATTTTAAATTGTGTACTGTTATGTATCAACTAAAATATTTAATTGAGCAATTTTAAATTAAAATCTTTATGAACTCTGATTTCAGTCAAATCAAAAGTATTTATCATAAATGTATGTTCGATTAAAAAAAAAAAAGAGATGATTTCATGCATTACGCACTTAATAATAAATTTTGTATGATAAAAATGCAATATAAATAATTTGATGAGGTTTTATACTTTTAATTTTTATTTAATACCCCATATTTCTACCATTAAAAACTGTATTATTTGACAAATTGTGGGACAATTTCAAGAAAATGGCTATAATGCTTAATAAAATGTGATATCTCGTGCCTTAAAAAAAGACCATAAGTATATTTGTATACTACATACTGCAAAAAAATCTTAAATATTTATTATAATATACAAATACAAAAAGTACTAGATAAATTTTTTTAATTATTATTTCAAAAATTTTATTTTTTTGAAATTAACTGTGCAATTAGGTTGTGATAATGCCTAGTTTTATAAATTAGCTGCCCTTACAATATTGATAAATAACATTTTTATGATCATAGCAGTGCAAATAATGAGATATTATTAAACATTGCTTTTTTGGTAATTTACTCTTAGCATGTTGAAACTGCATTTAAGGGCGTAATTTCTATGTAAATGAACAGAATTATAACGTTACCGAGCCGTTCTGTTTTTATTTATAATAAATTCATAAATAATGAAATTTATCTAAAATAAATTGGATAAATCTTTTTTAAAAAAAAAATTTTATTTTTCTAAAATAAAATTTGTAATTTTAACAAGAGTAAAAACAAATAATTTCTTCAAAACATGGTGGCCATACGAATACAATTTATAATTTTAACATGAAGAAAAATAAATAATTTCTCCAAAACAAAATTTATAATTTTAACAAGAATAAAAAAAAATAATTTGCCCAAAACAACATCATGGCCATGCAAATATAATTTGTAATTTTAACAAGGCCAAAAATAAAACCGGTATTTTGAGAACATAATTAAAAATGGTAACAAAATAATATACTTCAACAAACAACTTCCAAATTATATTGTGTGACACGCAAATGATCACGTTATGTTCTGTAGATGGTAAATGCCAAACTTTATAATTGTTTAATTTAACTTCAACCATTTTATTGGTCTCGCAATTTTTCTCACACAAATGTGAATTTTAGTGTGATTTTGTAAAAATCATGCTTACACCTTCCCTTTGGCAATTGATTAAAGTGTCACTCTTGACTAGAGAGTGTGGGGCAAAGTTTCCACAATTTTTAATACCTCATACTACATTCAAAAAATAATGACTTGGGCATGCAAATTTGAACACTTTTGACAGTCTCAATTACAGACACCCTCAAAAAATACTGTAGCGAAATTTTAAATGGGATTGTTTATATAAACTGTGTAACACCAGGTTCACCGAAAGCAGCGGCGGCTGCTGTGGCAGAATGAATGTCCTATTTCTGTGCTGTAGCATACAAATAGACGCCGCAGAAAAGAAACGGACTACACCTGGGTCTCGTTTTACACGATAGGTTGCTCAGAAAACACGCGCAAACGAAATCGTGCAAAAATAGACGTAACTTACATTGAAAAAGGGGGGATGCGGTCTGTGATTTTTCAAAATTCGCGTAAAAGCAAAGCACCAATGTAAAATTACTTTAAAATTCGCGCAAAAAAAAAATAAGGAATAAAATATGACTAATAAAAATTTTCAAATTTGAAAAAAATTGATACAAGATAAACTTTTTTTAACTATAATATTTAATTTTATTCAAAATAGTATATTTTATGCATAATTTACAGTACAGTAATTTACATTTTTTTATACGTCTTCATTATTATAGCTATTTGCCAAAAAATATGTTTGTTTGCAAACAACTAGCGCCAACTTCACACTCATGTTGTGTCAATGGTTTTCTGGTGACAACATAATTAGTAATTAATCTTTGAGACAATGATTTTATTAATTGTTTATGAAACTAACAACTAAAAATTAAATTCTTATTTTTGTCTTTAATTTTCAATTCCGTTTAAAAATCAAATTTCACATCACATTAATTTCAAGTTGTCGTAAGTAATTTTTAAATTGTTAATTACAATTAAAAATCAGATTTTAATTTTTAATTGTCAAATTTAATTGTGCCCACTGCTATTACTGACCTTTTAAAAATAAACTTGTGGACACTAAATGATTAATAAATGATTACGTTCTTTTTTAAAAAGCAAAAACAGAATGTGATTTAAAATGCAAAATTAACACGCACAATGTTTAAACAAATTTACATTATAATCTTGTAAAATTTAATGAGTGTGTACATAAAATGTGGAAGTCATGATTTTAATTTCATTATTGCATAAAATCTTACTATTATAAAGCACTGAAAATATTGAAATTACTAAGATGAAAGTCGAATTCCAATAATGTGCTATTACTTTCAATATAATGTGTGTGAAATTTATTATTTAAAGTAATAGCGCAATATCGGAGTTCGACTTCCGGTTGACTTCCAGTGAAACAGGAATCGCGTAAAAAGAGACCCAGATGTATTTCTATGCTTAAGCATTCCAATAGAATGTTATATAGCAGTGAGGCGACTTAAATGGCATATTTCTATGAATTCTCATAGAAATTATGCCCTCAAGCAGTTTCAACACGCTAAGAGAAGACTATCGCTTTTTTAATTCTATATAACTTCATCTAAAACTATGAAATTAAAAAAAAAAAATTTAGTGTGGGGTTTTTTCCAGCACAATGATTAACAATTTTGCAGAACAAAAAATTAGGCCTGTGGAGAATAACCTGGACATCAAAAAACTAAAGGAAATGAATTTGAGTCATAAACAGCTCTTTTTAAGAAATTGATCCTTACTTAGAAAGCTTCATCAAATCTAAAAATGCTTTAAGCCAATGAATGAGATCTTATAATATATGTTGTCCAAAAAAAAAACAAGTCAACCATTCATTCTAAACTCTTTCTCTGGAGATCCTCAGCCATCTACATCCGGTGTTCCTCAAAACAAAAGATCATCCAAGGAATTAATAGACATCTTTCAATGAGCAACTGATGACTCAGAAAACTGTATGATGATGAGTGCGGAATGGATGAATTCTAAGAACAATTTTCAGCTGTTTTTTTTTCTTTTTACACAGATTAAGTTGCATTTCTTATATAAAATACATATTTTAAGTACATACCTGCATAATACCCAGCAGTTTACATATGCATATATTGTACACTAGAGCTTTTTTTTTTTTTAAATTACTATATATGCAAGAGTAAGTTATTTGTAATATATTTATAATGTAATTTTTATCCACAGGAACCTTTTCCTTGTAGAATATTATTATAATCCCCTGCTTTTTATATCATCTTGCTTTACGATGAGTTTTGGGGAACCAATTGACCTTGCTAAATGGCGTAAAGATGTACATGAAAAAAAAACTAATTGACAAAAATAGATATCAAAATATGCAGTATCAATCATAGTTTTTATTATAATGTAAACTATAATGACAATGAAGAAGGAAGAAGATTAATAATAATTACACTAAAAATTGATAAATTTCAGATCACTGCCATGATAGAATTTAATGCCTTGAGCCCGAAGAGCCCCTGAACAAAAATTTAGACTTTCAACTGAGTTTGCGCGGAAACGTTAAGTAGTACACTTACAATTCTCAGACTATTCGATCCGCCATTTTGTTCAGATTAAAATGAGCTATAACTTTTATTTTTACGATAAAATTTGGATTTTTTTTATATAAGTTTTTGTAAAATACAATTTTTAATTTTTTTATTTTTCTTTTGTTTTTCAGATTTAATGACCGTAAATATGATTCACAGTCCATTGAACTTGTTTTACACTGTAATAATAACGTTAATTTACGTAAGGGCTTTTACAAGCCCTCTTAGTAGAAACAAATTTTTTGGTAAAAAAAAGTTAAAAGCTTTTAAAAATACAAAAAAAAGATTATATCAAAAACGTATAAGGATGACTATTGGATTTATTTTTAATAACAATGAGTTTTGATGCCTTCATAATTGGATTCAAATTTGAAAATGATGCTAACATTTAGACAGGATTCTGTGAGTACTCGTTTTATTATTTTTTTACTATTAATTATTGTTTTCTATAATTAAATATCATTAAAAATAATATATATATGATACAATACAGGTGAAATAATATAAAAATGTTTATTTTAACATTTTTCTGACCTAGTTCTAGAACTCTTTATAAAAACGATCAACTTTTAGATAAAAAGCACATTTAAAAATTGAGAATCTTTTACCTCAATTTATTTTATGACCTACTTTTTATTACTTTTTTTTTTATATATAAATATAGATACGATATAATACAGGTGAAATATAGAAACGTTTTTTGAATTATTTTTCTCACCTAGTTTATAACTCTTTATTATATATATATACAAAACAATATATATACAATAATTATATATATATGCAAAAAAGTATATATGATAGAATTTGATATATACATATAGAAAACAATATATATATATATATACAATAGAATTTTAGACAATACATTTGAATATAAAAACATGCACATCCACACTCATCATATACTGAGACATCCACTCTCATATTTCATCTCCCACACACATATATAATCAGTGCTCATAATAAATTTGTTTTTATTTTGATATTTATTGATTTTTCTTGTTCATTTTATCTTGGAGAAATTTTTGTTTGATATTTATTTTTTGATTACATTTTATTTAGTTGAAAAGAATACACATTTTAGATCACACGCCATTCCATTTTTCACTAATATAATATAATAAAAGTAATATATAATAATATACTATACTATACTATACATTACTATATAATTTACTAAAGTCCTCAACATCTTGTAAATTATTTCCATTATTTTTTTCCCCACTAAAAACCAAACATATTTCTAACAGATACCTGCATGCAAGGACAACCAAACATTTCTAGCATATACTGTTATAAAAGTAGAACATGTAGGGTGGCTAGTAAAAATGGAACTTACCAATAACACTTTTTGTAATTTTTACATAGAAAAATTATCTCAGGTAAGACATATATTATATATCTTTTTTTTCAGCATTTTGAGACGCATGTGATGAAGCTGTCTATGAAATTGTAATTTTAAATTATACCTTTCAAAATTGACAATTTGTGAACCAATGTAAAAATAAATATGTTTAAAAATGTAAAAAATCTTTAATTTTTTTTTTTTTTGGTAATGACTATTTTATCAGCTTTATTACATTCTTTCATATTTGCACTTTGTAAAAATGTATATATATATTTATTGTAATAAATTAGAAATTTCATTTAAAATTATATGTCCTGTAATTTTTTTTTTTTGACATTCAAAATGGCCGTCGGTCTTTAGGGGTTTTACTCAACAGAGCAAAAAATATATATAAATCCAAAGTGAATAGTTGATTAATTGAATCACTTAAATGAATAAAGCATATGATAGGCATTTCATATATAATGTTGTATATAAAAAAAAATAATTTAGTCTTTAAAAAAAAAAGATTCCTGAAAAAGATCTTTGATAATAAAAAAAAAATTATATCAAGGATCAGTCAAAATGAACAAAATTTCAGTTAAAAATATATAGTTAGGACCTGAGATTTAAAAAAAAAAATTAATACTGCCTATGCCTAAAAATATCATTTCCTACAAAAATTATTTTTGATATTTTTTAGCCATTAAACATAATAATCAATCATCAAACATCCTATTTGGAATTCCTTACAAATTTACTAAATACCATTTTTCTTTCCTATTTACAACACTTTATTATAAAGTTTACAATTGATTAAATATTGTTAAATTGTAATCAGAACATAAATTTTAAAATGAAGGAAATATATGCACATAAAAATTTAATTAGCATTTCCTCATTACTTAAAATGAAACAACTCATATCTTGACAATCATATTCGGGGGGGGGGGGGGGGACCACAATAAACATATTTAAAATATTTCTAAAAGCTACAAGTTTAGTTTATAAAATATCTTAATAAAATTAATACTTATTAATAACTATTTCACTATTTCCTTTCCAAATATGGCCTATTCATATGAATATATTTAAAAACAAATTCATATAACACACTTTTCCTTTTCAAATCTTGGTTTATTTTATGAACCATATTTTATTTCAAGTTTCCTCCATTTCAAGGATTATTCCTATATAATATAGTTATATAAATATACGTTTACAAGGAATCTATAAAGAATTTACAAAAAAATATTTTCACATAAATTATCATTTTTTTAATAACTTCTTGCTTACTTTCATATTTGTCTTGAATTTTTTTATATAAAACTAGCTGTATCCTGTGGCTTTGTCAGCATTAGTATTGTAATGTGATGATGGCAATTATTCTCATTATTCATTACAAACATTTATTGATGTTCGGTTCTAAATATAAAAAAGTTTAAAATTAAGGTGAAGATGATAAGTTATTCAATGATTGGCAGTCACTTCCCTGAGTGTCCTATTGGTATATTCATTTACTACCATGTCATTAATTAAGCATAAAATACAAAATCAAAAAGTCCTCAGAATCCTTGTGATCATATTTAAAATATGTTGCAAATCAAACCAGTTTAGTTTAATATCTCAATTTATAAAATAGATAAAAAGGTCTATATGATGATATACAACTTACAAATATAATATTAAACACTGGTAAGTTATATTATCCCTGAGCTAAGCTAAGTAAGTAACTGAATTTTATTTTGTCGTAAGTGTATTATTCAAACGAATTTACATTTGAATATTTCTACTGTAAAAAAAGGTAACATTTAACTAAGAAATATTGTTTAATTAGAACTTTATTTTGATTTACCAAATAATAATAAATTTTGACTTTTAATTACAATGTTCATTAAACCAAAGTGTCTAGAAGTTTATATACTATCAGCTAATAAATAATTACGTAGAAAATGCATTGTTTCAATTTGAGTTGCATGAAGGAATAGCACAAAAAAGAAAAAAAAGAGGCTAGCTGCAGAAAACATAAAAAAAAGATTTAATATTGAAATATGTAATTAATTATGTTAAATACTAACTATGTCGCGCTATTGTATTTAATTCTTGATTTTTAATAAAAATCTCAAAGTAATTGTCCAAACACCCATTTATATTTGTCTCCAGAAAAGATCATGTAAAGAAGAATTTGGATCAGCTAGAATATGTGTTATATTTAATTTTGTTTGATTCTGTGCTGGCATATTGCCAAGGATTTAATATTACCTATTATATGGAATTACAAAGTTAAATGCATCCAAAATAATTTTGTAACTTTTATAAGGAATATGGTAATCAATCTGCCTACAGTAATAATAGGCTTTTTTTCTTCTAAGGATATAAGATAACAAATATATTTCAAGTATTGTTATCTCCTTCCGTATATTAAAAAAAAAGTTCCAATACTCTAGTCTTCTATTTTCCTGCAACTCAGCAGTTGTAGCTGCTGCTTTCAGAGTTAAGTGAACATCATTCAGGAAATTATTTTATGATAGACAGCATCTAAAGCTGTTTGTAAAGACATACCACACATATATAACCTTATGTCTTAACACTAAATCTGTGGAATTTAAATAAATACATTGCATAATTATTTATAATATTTATGTATTGTTTAGCAATTAATGTTTAATATAGATGTATTAACCATGTGAGACTATTGAACATAAAGTTTATTTTTGTTTTTATGGTTAATGTATATGAATTTTTATTTTTAAATAGAATCTTATCTCAGCTTTTAATACTACAAGTACCAGGCCCTAATTGATAATATGTTTTCTTAAGTATATATTTATATTTACTTATTTATGTTATTTTATTGTGTGTGGGTTTATGCATTGCATAGAGAAATAATGTTTAGTGATAATTTTATTATTGTGACTAGTGAATATTTTTATTTTTTATTGCATAATTTTATTTAAAATAATTAAAGTATTTAGTAGTATTTATTCCTGTTATCTGTCTTGATTTCACCAATTAACTTATCAATCTTCACCATCTCCAACATTTGGACTGCACAAACTATTGCTGGAATGTTAATGAAGTTATTAGGATTATAGTTGTAGTTTGTCATCATCAGATTGTATCCCTTAAAAGTTCTTTTATATGAGGGAATTTATTGCCCTAAAACTCTATTGCCATGAATTTAGAATTCTAAATTAAGGTATCAAAAAAATGGTGATGATCAGGAAATATAATCTGTTTAAAAGAAAGTCAGAGAAGATCATCATCAATTCCAAGGCAGGTTCAAACAGAAACGTGACAATCTTTTTTTAATATCAATTTTGATTTTAATTGGATGATTCCATTAGACCTTCCCACTCTCCATTGCGGGATAGAATAAAAATATATCACAATATGTAGCTGTTCTCATGGCTTCTTTATGTATTATTTACATGAAATAAAAAATACAAACTTTCACATTTATATAGTAAATAAGGACTTCCTTCAATTATTATAATTACTCTTCTGTAATTATACCACATTCTTAACATTATTTCTATTCAGAATTAGTTTTCTCATTCTTATATATAAACTTTATTTAATCTTTACTTATAAAGTTCTAAATTTTCCAATATATTTCAAAATTTAAATGCTTACATGCTTTCATATGTAGAATTTTTATCTTTTCAATTTATTTTATTTTTTGTTGTTCCTAAATATAAAACGTTTTTATTCTCTCTTACAATCTAAGCAATTTTCACTCTAAATGCCATTCTTATTTTCCAATCCCTTCTTTTTTTTAATATTTATCATTTTATCTAAATTTATTATTAAGCCAGGAAAACAGCCCATGCCTATTCAACCCAAAGAATCAATCTGTAGCAAATGTTATTTTGACAACAGATTGAAGCAAATACCATCTTTGTTATCTTAATAATAATTATATTTATTACAATGTTTCCTGTTTATGTCCTTTATTATTTTGTTTATCTTATAAATTAGACTTTTTGATAGCATAAATTTATTATAAAATTCCTTATCTTTCTTATATATTCTTTTTACTCTATATTTTTCTTTACTTATAATTTATTAATTTAACAAAGATAATCAGTACTTACATATTAGATCTCCAATGTAGGAGACATGCTATGCTTATTTCACATTCGTGATAAATGTCTAACCTTGCGATCTCATGCAATCTCGTCCAATAATGTGATAAATTTACACTTTCATTTATTGTCCAGATTTTGATCAGACAAGTTCTTCTCAAAATGTTTTTTTACTTCAGTGCAGATTTAATTTTACATTTTCTGATTAATACTATAATTTTTTTAAAACACCCTACAAAATGATGAGTACATCCACACTTCAGACAAGCAATCGCATTGTAACGTTCAAGGATGTAATAATAAAATGTCTTCATAAAGAAACGTGATTGGAGGGTTCCAGAATTCCATTTTTGATGGCAATCAGTTTTATTTACAGGTGGAGTCACAAATTAACATTGTAGAATGGGGGAAAACAGAGCCTGGTTTAACAAAGAAAAATGTAAAATTGGAGGCCCTAATAAAATCGTTGAAATTGATGAAAGCCTTTTCCGCAAAAAAAAAAAAAAACCAAGCCAGACAAATTCTTCTGAAACAGTGGGTCTTTGATAACTTGTGCAGGAAGACCAATGAGTGTTTCATCATGAGAATTTATGATACAACAGCGGCGACTGTGATGGAAGCCATCAATCAAAACGTGTAAGAGGAATCGACAATTTATTCAGACTTGGAAAGCCTATAAAACTGCTGAATTATGAACTGCCGGTTACCAATCATTTTTGTGTGAATCACATGTTAAGTAAGTCTCAATTTTGAAAAAAAAAATTAACTTTAAGCCTCCATTTTGGAACAAAATTATAATTATTTAAAATAAAGTAGAACAGGCAAAATATTTACATCGTGACAACTCCTGTTATATATTACATGGCATGTTTTCATTTTAAACATTTGTAATTTCATGCCAGATATACACATATTTTAGACATATTAATATTTTAGATATAGATGTAGTGGTATTTTACTTTTATTTATTTTTTTTTTTTGCCAATTTTCCTTTAGTGATCATTTTGTAATTTCATAACAGACTTAAATATCCGTAATATTTTAAGCAACATTTGGGAATTGCATAATGCCATATCATATTTAATATTTTTTATGTGAAACATATTTTTAGTATTATTAAAAATGTACTTTTTCAGATTGTCTGGTGCAATTAGTGTCATATATGAAGAGCTGCTGCGCCTTTTCATGCAAGTATTCAGACTGTCAATAACTTTGTAAATTTTGCGAAAATATCATGTATGCATGGTATATTTTGACGAATTTATCATTTTAAGTTTGTATTTCCAGTGTACACGTTAATTGGTCAAATCATAAGATTAGAAAGTTATCAGATGATTCATATGAATGTGAAAAGGCATAGCAGGTTTAATAAGTAAGTATCGAATAATCATTTATATTTATTTCATTTTATTATATCTATTTCTTCATTTAATAATTCATTAATAGAACACAATCTTATTGCTCTATTCTATTATTAATATTTATTTTATGTATACAATTTATCCGAACCCCAATTATTTAATAAACCATCATTTTATTATTACTTATTGATTTTTTTTAATTCATGTTATTTCCTTTTCAATAATAAATTGAATTCTATTATCTATTTCATTTATATATTTTATAAAATAATCAGATATTCTTTTATTACCATTAAAAAATAATTAACATGTCCTACATAAAACGTTTTGCATCTGTTAAAATAAATCCACTTAAGACTATTTTCCGTGCTAAGACCTTTTATTTACTTGTAAAAATTATCTCGAAGTACACCCGGATCTCGTTTTATAGATTTTTTTAATGCGATTTTGAAGTTATGCGATTTATGTTTCTTCTTAATATCTTTGTATGCGGTATTCTTTTGGCTATAAAAATTATTAGATCAGAAGTCGAGCTCCGATAATGCACTATTACTTTAAATATAAATTTTGGTACTCACACATCATATTTAAAGTAATAGCGCATTATCGGAGTTCGATTTCCATCTAATAACTTCAATATTTTCAGCACTTTATAATAGATTTTATGCAATAAAGAAGTTCATAATTCACTTAAAATCAAAATTACCCCATTTTACATATACACATTAAACTTTAGATTATAATGTAAATCTGTTCAAACATTTTAGATGCCTATACTACACATATTGTTTTTGCATTTTAAATCACATTCTATTTTTGCTTTTTAAAAAAAGAATACATAATCAATTAATCCTTTAGTGTCCCCAAGTTTATTTTTAAAAGGTGAGTAACAGCGGTGGGCACAATTAAATTTGACAATTAAAAATTAAAATCTGATTTTAAATTGTAATTAACAATTTAAAAATTATGTAATGTGATCTGAAATTAATGTGATGTGAAATAATGAAATTTGATTTTTTAACGGAATTGAAAATTAAAAAATTAAAGACAAAAATAAAAATTTAATTTTTAATTGTTAGTTTTAATTAAACTTCGCCCAACAGTAGTGAGTAGATGTCTTTTTATTATCATAAGTCTAAGTTCTTTTTATTTTAAACTTTTAGTTTACTCTAATGAGAGGAAAAAACACCCAAGAAAATGAATTTCTTTGGAAACAAGTTTCAATTTTAGACCGCTTAGCAAAATGGGAAGGATCAACAGCGATTGAAAAACATTTTAGTTTGGACGAGTCCACTATAAGAGCAATTAAAAAAAATGAAGTTGGCGCTAATTGTATTTCCTCTTGTGACTAATCTGATGTCTTAGCAGTTCACAAACGAACCTACATATCGTCAAATAGTGATATTGATTAAAATACTGTACAGGTATGAAAAAATGTAAAATACTGTAATTATGCATAAAAATATATTGTTTTGAATAAAATTAAATACTGTAGTTAAAAAAAAGTAAAAAAGTTTGTCTTGCATCAATTTTTTTCAAATTTGAAATTTTTTATTAGGCATATTTTATTTCCTTTTTTTTTTTTTTATGCGAATTTTAAAGTAATTTTACGTTGTTGCTTTGCTTTTATGTGATTTTTGAATATTACAGGACGTATCCCCCATTTTTCAAGGTAAGTTAAGTCTATTTTTGTGCGCATTTACTAAGAACCTATCTACCGCATAAAACGAGACGCAGGTGTATTACATTTTTACAACATAAACTCAATAATTCCCGATTGTTTAGATTCTATTCTAATGTTTTTCTTTATAGATGAGTAAATTATAATAATTGAAGGATATTTTATATAAAAAGTTAAAAAATTTAATATATAGAAAGATGAAGACAAATATAAAAGCAAGAAGTTACACAAAAAAAAATCGTAATTTATGTGAAATTTTATTTTAAGATGTTTTTGTAAATTCTTTCTAAATATATCTACATAATTATATATACACCTGGGTCTCCTTTTACGCAATAGATAGGTTCCTCAGAAAACACATGCAAACGAAATCGCACAAAAGTAGACGTAACTTACATTGAAAAAGGGAGGATGAGATCTGTGATTTTTCAAATTTCGTGTGAAAGCCAAGCACCAACGTAAAATTACTTTAAAGTTCACGCAAAAAAAAAACAAGGAAATAAAATATGACTAATAAAAAATTTCAAATTTGAAAAAAATTGATATAAGACAAACTTTTTTTAACTATAATATTTAATTTTATTCAAAATAATATATTTTTATGCATAATTTACAGTACAGTAATTTACATTTTTTATACACGTTTTAATTATTATCGCTATTTAGGAAAAACACGTTCGTTTGCAAACTGAGGAAATACAACTAGCGCCAACTTCTGGTGATAATGTAATTAGTAATTAATCTTTGAGACGATGATTTTATTAATTGTTTATGAAACTAACAACTAAAAATTAAATTCTTATTTTTGTCTTTAATTTTTTAATTTTCAATTCCTTTAAAAATCAAATTGCACATCACATTGATTTCAAGTCGCCAAGTAATTTTAAAATTGTTAATTACAATTAAAAATCAGATTTTAATTTTTAATTGTCAAATTTAATTGTTCCCACTGCTATTACTCACCTTTTAAAAATAAACTTGTGGACACTACATGATTAATACTGTAATTGATTACTTTTTAAAAAGCAAAAACAGAATGTGATTTAAAATGCAAAATTAACACGCACAATGTTTGAACAAATTTACATTATAATCTTGTAAAATTTAATGTGTGTATACATAAAATGTGGAAATCATGATTTTAATTTCATTATTGCATAAAATCTTACTATTATAAAGCACTGAAAATATTGAAATTACTAAGATGAAAGTTGAATTCCAATAATGTGCTATTACTTTCAATATAACGTAAGTGCGCGAAATTTATTATTTAAAGTAATAGCGCATTATTTTAGTTCGACTTCCGGTGAAACATGAATCATGTAACTACAAAATCGTGTTAAATAAATCCGCGTAAAAAGAGACCAGGTGTATATTTTATAAGAATAATCCTTGACAATGACCATATATGAAGTCAAAACAGGAGGAAAATTGAAAAAAAAAGTTAATTTATGTGAAATTTTATTTTACGATGTTTTTGTACATTCTTTCTAAACATATCTGCATAATTATATATATATTTTATAAGAATAATCCTTGACAATGACCATATATATAGTCAAAATAGAGGAGGAAAATTGAAAAAAAAAAGTTCATAAAATAAACAAGATTTGAAAATTAAAAAAAAGTGTTAAATGAATTTATTTTAAAACAAATATTTTACCATTCTTAAATATGATTCAAAAATCAAAGAGTAGAATCTGAATAAAAATCCATAAATTCTAATAATTTTTGTGAGTGCATAAATGGTAAAGCTGGTTCACAATTTTTAAAATGAAAATGTACATATTTGATTTCAAACAAGTAGGAGCATTGACTTCAGCCATAGCGACATCACCTGATTTACATTTTAGTACAACAAAAATGGTTTACCACTGCCACTTGTTTTTATTGGATCATTTCTCTCATACCCAATCATCATGGCTAAAAAAAGAAATTTAAGTAAATCTTGAAAAAAGTATTAATAGAATTTCACCCATTCTTCCTCGCTATGAGATTTTTCAAACAATGACATCAGATGTCAACAGAATCATTCTTTGAGGATTCCAGAAATCCATACATTAAAACAAAACCAAAAATGCTTCTTATAACCAATATTTAGCTACCAAAGATCCGAAAATTGCTTACAAACTTACATCTTTACGGAAAAACTTAATTTCCAATCTGGTTCTTTTTTGGTAGACTTGATAGATATAAAAACACTTTCTACCAATGAAACTGCTAATTTATATATATCAAACTTCTAAAATTAAGATTCTGAACCAAGAAAAATACCATTAGACCTTACCTTCAAGTTTCTCTTTCACTAAATTCTAATTTACATCGAACAAAATCAAAGTTATTATTGAACATGTTCTTGCCCTTGATTACTTAAAAAGCAAAATAAGACAAAGACAAATATAATTTCCAGTTTCTAAAAAATGTAAATCAATAAATCAAATCAAAATTGGAAAAACTATCTGCAATCTCAATATCTAAAAACCAAACAATCTAAAAAATTATTGCCCTTTATTATTCCTTGGATACATTCCCCAAATTCCTTCATATGACTTGCAGTATTGCAATCTCTTAACTTAAAGTGACTTAATTGTGGTTATCTATATTGATTTATTAATTTCAATTAAAATAAAGAAGACAGTATCATACAAAAAAAGAAGAATGCTTGCTTTCAAGCAAAGGGCCATTGTTCTCAAAATAGTCATTTCACTAGTGGATCTCAGCTTTTATTTAAATCTTGAAACTGTAAATAGTAAGATTATAGTAATTTATTTATATTGAACAGGATCAAAAGTTTCATGGCGAAATTAATACTAACTTTTATTTTTAGTTATTTTAGTTTAAAAATAATTTTTCTTTTGACACTTTTTTTTTCTATTTTTAAAAACATTCTAATGGAGGAAAAAAAAAGTTTTAATCTTTTAAAGAAAGAACATTTTTAATTTTGCAAAGTTTTTAATTACATTCCTGTTTCTTTGTTTGTAATCTAATTTTAATTTATTAGTAAAAAGAAAGCTGAGACTTGATTTTGCAATTATTTTTCTTTAATTAATTTTGGAAATAGGAATCTGATCAGATTTTTAATTAAGATTAAATCTGAGATATTTGCCCTGGGCAAAACTGTTAGAGGTAATAGTGCATATAAATAGCCATGGGATTTCGGACTAATTATTATTAAGCTATTCACTTTATTCTGCGTATTGAGTAGTTATACAGCTATTCACTTTTATTCTACTTGTGATACTGATTCAAATTGCGGTGCTGTCTGATTTTTAAAAGATTTCTGTCCGTGTTTGGAGATCACCATTGCTAATATTACCTTTTGCTGTTTGCCATTATTCTGCTGAAATTATATTACCATCTTCCAATTTCTAAATAAGATCATCTCTGCAGAATGACAAAAGTACACGCCATGATGAATTTTATCTACAGCATGCCATGTTAAGCCAACCCAAAGATAACCCCCGGATCCTAGATTGTTTCTTCAATATCATTTTAAAAGCCTGAACAACAATGGATCCCTAAGTTGCCTCCAGCCTCCTGAACATAAAAATGGAAACCAAAATCTTCATAGAAATTTTCAAATGAAATAAACTGTGCGCTGCTAAAAGTCATCAGCCGGATCTAATATTATGCCTCGAGGTAACAAGTTTTCATATCCTAATCAGGGTTTAAATCTCTTATTAATGTCTCAGCTTACGTTTTGCATATTCAATTTAAATTTCTTTAAGCATTTATGTATTTTATTTAGTGTGTGAACTCTTAGTTTTAAAATTCTATGTTTTTTTTTATTTATTTAACTGAGTGTATTGAGAGTTTCTATTTATATTATTTGTATACTTTTCTCTTTTTATATTACTAACCTTGATAAATACTTTGGTAGATATTAGTAATTTTCTTTTATCTCACCTGTCCCCTTTTCATTATAATTAATTTAGATAAGCTTGGTTTGTTTCCTGCAGATCTTTTGGCTGGCAATTTATCGAGTATATTGTTCTGTTTTTCTAGATTGGAGATTTTATTTTCTTTTATTTAAAATTACGCATAATTGTAATTTCTTGTACTATTTTTTTATTGTCTTGTATTTGGATCATCCGTGAATCTGCTGACATATGACACATTCTTGGTCCTGATGCTTTATTCCGGATCAAGAAAGATTCCCCATGCTGTTCATTGTGTTCCTTGCAAGAGTTTTATTTTTGAAATCTCTAAATAGGAAAACTGGAATTAGTTTTTATAAATCGCTAGCAGGAAGATATTATAAACCCCTCTTTTTAAATCATAAGTGAGAACTTATCTGCCAGGGTATTTAATGTTCCAATACTCTTATACACTCTCTGATAAATATGCTGTAGAAACCAAGGTCAAACTTCTATACTTTTGTTTGCTTAAGATTAAACTATTTTCTTTTTGAATTTAATAAATTATGAAGTTATTTAAAAATTATTTTGGGCTAACGTTTGCTTTGTGTTCTTTTTTCAATTGTCTGAACAATCTTAAAAGATCTTTTTCTCTCCCTAGGTCTAGCTGGTAGCATTCATCATCATCAACCCTTGACCACCATAAATTAATTTTCTAGGTTGTAAGTGGCACCCACCCTTGGTGATCAAAAAAAGATAGAAGTGACTGGTACAATAAATTATTTTATTTTCATAAAATTAAATATTTTTTTGATAAAAATGTTTAGATTTAAATTTTATCCTAACATAAAAGAGTAAGGTAAGTATATTAATATAAAATAGTCACTGGCAAAACAAAAATGCTTTAATAAAGATAGAGAAACTTTATATTTCAAAACATTTCCATTATTTTATGTAACCTTTATAAGAAATCCTTTTAGGGATAGAAATGAAATGGAAATAAATTTTATTTTATTTAAAATACATTTTTATTGCCCAAAATTAAAAAAATGAAACCTATTATTCATATTATTCAATTTATTATATTTTTTTTTTTATTTTTAAAGCTGATACATTATTTTATGAACAATTTTAGATTTATATTTGCCATAAATTTTATAATAATTTAATAAGATATAAAGATTTATTTATTGAAATAAAAAGCACAAAATGCTACCAAATGGACTGCTAGAAGGCTATTTATCTGGAAAGTTAATATTGCCCTATGCATTAAAACAGGCAAAACTCACTATATATATTGCCACACACAGCAAGCTAGAGTAATCAATGGATTCCAGAAGGTTTGTGCATAAAATCCCCACCTGGTGCCTGCTCATCCAATATCCCCAGACTAGTTTCTGGCTTATGGCCTTCACCAGTGAGGAGCCTTGGATCAGAGAGCACTGCATCTAGATCTTAGGATCTAACGCAACCCTCCAGCAACTACCTTTTATCTCCATTTAACTACAAAACTATGAGTCTTAAACTGAAAACACCTTAATGTTTTCAATCCAAGCCCATTAGCTTATATAGTCATATGGGTCTGAACCCAGTTCAGTACACATATTTTGATGTCTGGTTCTTTAATAACCATAGCCACCACTATCCTAATAGGCAGGATTGGTTTTAAGCCAATAAACATCACATGATCACCTCCTCTTATGCTTATGTATAACTTGTTAAAACAGGCAAAACTCACTATATATATTGCCACCCATAACAAGCTAGAGTAATCAATTGATAGTTGTGGCTATGGTTATTAAAGAACCATACACCAAAATGTATGGGTACTGAACTGGGTTCAGACCCATATGACTATATAAGCTAATGGGTTTGGATTGAAAACATTAAGGTGTTTTCAGTTTAAGATTCATAGTTTTGTAGTTAAATGGAGATAAAAGGTGGTTGCTGGAGGGTTGCATTAGATCCTAAGATCTAGATGCAGTGCTCTCAGATCCAAGGCTCCTCACTGACAAAGGCCATAAGCCAGAAACTAGTCTGGGGATATTGGATGAGTAGGCACTAGATGGGAATTTTATGCACAAGCCTTCTGGCATCCATTGATTACTCTAGCTTGCTGTGTGTGGCAATATATATAGTAAGTTTTTACCTGTTTTAAAAAGTTATACACAAGCATAAGAGGTGATCATGTGATATTTATTGGCTTATTGCCCTATGCAATTTAGTATAATAGTATAGTTCAAAAGCTTTAGATTTCTGAATAAAATTCATTGTATGTCATTCCCTTCCAAGCAACTACCATTTAACTATATTATTATTGTTTTCCTTATAAGATCTTTGAAAAGAAAACCTTAAGAATCATACATAGTTAGAACAAGCTAGATTGAGACCGGGATAAAACTGCTATGAATAAGTTTTATCATTAACTACACACATTTAAAAAAATTTGAAAAAAACTCTTTATTGATCTAATCTTATGTTACAACTCATGAAAAAGGCTCTTCTAAAAATCTCCAAAGCTCTATAGGCAAGACAATTATTAATTCATCTAACAAAATACTCAACAGAAATATTCAATTACTTTAAACGATAATTGTAGCAAATATAAAATTTTGCAGGGCAGCTTCATTATCATCCAGAAAAACAAATACAGAACATTTATTTAACAAGATATCCTTCCAGGAAATACTATAGATAATAAGTTTGAAATTCTATTTTTCAAAGGCTATGGTCCATCTGAAAATCACAAGATATGTTCAACTTTACATCTAAACAAGTAAATAACTTAATAATTGAGTGAACTATGTAATAACTGGAAAAAAAATGATTTTCACATTTAGGACTGACTGGTCATAGTTTAACTTAGGAATTGGCAAACTTTAATATGAAGTCATTTTGTTTAAATTCGCCCTATCTCCCCCCCCCCACTATCGAACTACCACTTCCACTCCCATCCCCATTAAATAGCCACAAGAAAAGAGGTAAAAATATGTTCATGAAAATATGAATTTCTGAATGGCTATAGATATATTTGAACATTTCAGTAACAGAACATAATAGAATTTTTATACATACTAATGAAAATAATTCTCTTAAAAATAAATAAATAAAAACAAAAAATTATTTTGAAAGTTTGATTTATTCACAAATTTCTAATACTTAAATATTCATCATATATAATAATTACTACTCTATAATAAGGATGAATTCAAAATAATATAATGCACACTTTTTCTTTCCTAAAGCCATCAAAATATTTATTTACATATTATACGAGGAACTAAAAAATGTGTTTATGTTTACCATGATAAAGAGACATGAGATTAAAATCAATCACATTTGGCATGCGAGCTGCAATTTTCCAACTCTTGGTTTAGTTTAGTTTCATCATCTCAAATATTTAATCCTAAAATAAATTCTAGAAATAATCTTGGAAAGTTGCTGAAATTATATGATAATGTAATGGTAACTATTAAGAACAATTTCCTTTGCTTTAGCATATTCTATTTCTGCATACCTGCCATGTAATATATAAAAAAATACTGACATCAAACTTTGAAATATATAATTAAATATTATCATGGTTAATATCAGCATATTAAAATTTTACTCCAATATAGCAACTTCTGAATCCTTCAGATAATCCTCCACCATAATTAGAAATAAAAAAATTTTAAAAGCTATTAAATAGAATAAATTTATCACTAACTCAAATCAATCTTACCATTTAAAACATGCCTCAAATAAAGATCTTTCTGATTTTTGAAACAAGAAACCTTCCAAATAACTGGAAAAAGGTACTTAGATAGTTTGCCTGCCCAAAAGCTTGCCAACCGTTTTATTTTAAATTATCTACTTTCAGAGGCTCAGGTGCTTCCAATACATGGTATAAACAATATGGAAATCTTAAAAAACTTAAAATGTAAAAGCAGAAAATAAAATAAAAATAAAACATGATTAAGCAAACAATGTTTTGAAGCCTTCTAACCATGTTCCTTTCCAAACAGATAGGTGTTTAGAACATGTATACACACAACACCAGCACTGTGTATCCATTAGAGCATAAAGTATAATATCAGCCCCATATCACACTTTTCAGAAGGGCATTGTCTTGTTTGGAAAGGAACACGATTAGAAAGCCCAAAACATTGTTTGCTTAATCATATTTTATTTTAATTTTCTTTATTGCATTCATATTAAAAAAGTTTTTAATTGCAACCCTTTGGATTTTTGTGTTCATCATTTTAATAAATAAAAAAAAACAAATATTGAATATGATAACTTAAAAGTCAGCCATATTGTTCATACCTGGTATTGGAAGCCTCTGAGCTCCTGAAAATGAATAATTTAAAATAAAACAGGTGGCAAGCTTTCCATCAGGCAAACTATATAAGTACCCCTCAAAAATTATGGATTTCAAATTGGGCTTCTTACAAGATCACTAATAAATTTCATTTTCCAGAAACAATAAAGGCAGTTGGATTTGATTTGATATATTCTGAAATTTCAAAGAAAATTTCATGATTACATATACCTATCTGCTTTAAAAATAAAATTTAGGAATTTCTAACTATAAAAGAATCTGTCTCCTGATTGAAATCCCTATAGACTCCATAATAATTTGCATAGTTAGATGTCCAAGAGAAAAAAAAATCATTCTTCACTATTTTTATATTATAGGTATTATTTCAAAAACTTTTACATTGTCTAGTTTCAATTTTTAAAGAATCAAAATCATGTATTTGTAATTTTTGATTTTCAATTAAATTTAGGAAATTAAAATTTGGAAAATAATCTACACTTAGCAAATTCTTTTTTTTAACAGTAATAATAAAATTCGTCTTTATTACAAAATCAATATTCACTGTTCAAACCACCATAATGTGATTTTTTTTTTCTCAATGTCTGCAGCTATATTTCAAATGCAAGAGTTAATTATTAATTATAAATAAGATCATAATGCAAAAGTAGAAAAAAAGTAAAATTAGTTATATATGTTTCTTTTTAAAAAATGTTTCTATTTAATTTGGAAAGTAATGTATTAAAAAAAAAAAATCCTGAACTAAAATTTTTATATGTAACTTTACATAAAAGTGTAGGGCATCAAAAAATTAATTCAATTACTTTGAATTAATTAATTTATGGAAACAATACTTTTATTTAAAGTTATATATGATAACCAAATTTGTGGTCCAATTTATTTTTAGAGCATTACTCATCAAATTTAAATAGATGTTTTTTTAGAAAATTATATATATTTTATTTTACAAAATTTGAATTTATCCATATATCCTTTCAAATTTTCAAAACCATTTATCATAAACAATATTCACTTTAAAAACTGAAAATTAATGCAATGTCACTATATTTCCAACTTGGTTCCAAAATTATTGATTATGAAGGCAGTATTTTGAAAAAAGAAGTTCTATATAAAAAATCAAGATGTCTATTTCTAAAACACTTTTTAGCACAATAGTCATAAAATTAAATGAAAGTGTATTTTTAAAAAATATAGCGCCACCTAATGTGTATCACTCAAAATTTACTGAACCAATTTTTATGTTTTAAAATGTGGCCCACAAATAGTTAGATTGAGTACCCTAATATATTGCTTTATTTCAATTTTTTGAAATCTTTTTTTCAAATTCATTTTTACAGATAAAGAGGAAAACCATTCCTATTTAAATGTAAATATATATGAATCAAAAAAATATATGTTCAGTGGAAGTAGTTTAAAAATCAGTTACAATATATTTTTACTTTTTTCATTAAGGCAGCATTTAAAAAAGCAAGTTTTATGTAAACAAACTGTTTTTCTTTTTATTTTAATTAACTGATCCTCAAATTAAATGAAAGCATTTGCTTAAAACATATTGTACTGTCTAATGCATGGTCAAAACTTACTGAACTGATTTGAATGCAATTTGAAATGTGATCTATCAAAACTGTCAGACTGGAGAATTCTGAAATATTATCATCAAAACCAAATACAAAATTTGAAGAAAATTTATTCAGTAAAAGTATGTTAAAATTACAAGATTAAACAGAAGTTTAAGTTAAACAAAAACATTTAATAATAGAAATTATCATTCAACTATATACACAATATATATTTGAACTTTATTAAATTTGAACACAATATCTAAAGTTAAATGGAATGATTAATAATCATTCATGCATTTATTAAATAAGCACTTATTAATATCAATAAACACTTAAAATAAAAATAAAAACCATTATTTTATAAAGTAAATACATCTTTAATGTTTGTGAAAAATATAATTTTATTTTTGATACAAGCCTTTACTAATAATTAATCTAAAAATTATATTAAAAATATTTTTAAATAGAAAATGAATCTTCATGGGATATAAATATCAGAACAACAAAAAAAGCTAAATTAATACTGATAAATTAGAATTTACTTATGCACATATTATAATTTAATAATATTTTACTAAATTGACAATTGAATAAAATTAAATTTTATATTAAGCTTACACATATACTGTGTTCTCCCGAAAATTAAGATCTAACCAGAAAATAAGGTCTAGCATGATTTTTCAGGATGCTGATAATATAAACCCTATCCTAAATATAAGATCTAATTAAGATTGTCAGCCTGATGGATGGATTTCATTTGTCCCACATGAGAAACATATTGAATTATAAAGTAATAAATATAACATTCGAAACATTTACATATACACACACATTACAAGAAACATAAGAAAAGCAAAAAAACATTTCTAATTAAAGTAATAAATGTATAAATAAATTTAAACATAGATTATTATATTTGAATAAATGTTGATCACCAAAATTATTTTGCAGGCAGACTCATAACTAATTATTTTATTAAACTTGCAAACATAATTTTACTTTTCATTTATCAATGCGCCTTTAATTCAATCTGATATGAGAATTCCTCTTTTATCTGACATCCAACCCTATACATTGCAAATAAATCAACTTATGAAACGGAAAAAACTTATTAGTAGCAGGCAACCTTAGTTCACAAATTAATCAAGCTAGCTTAACATCTCATCAATTATTTTAAATTAAATACTACTAATTTCAACACATAAAATAACTTTTAAAATTTTCATATATAATGAGAATGATCTGTAATATGATTATAATCCTGTGACATATTCAAGCAATAGCAAAAGTTCTTTTTGCACTGTTGAAATTGGTAATAATGAATAAATGTAGATTTTTATTTATGAATATACATTTCTGTACTTGAATAAATGTATATTTTTGTACATGAAAAAAATAAGCTCCCATGAAATAAGCCCTAAGCTATCTTTTGTTACAAAAATTAATATAAGATCCAGTCTTATTTTCAGGAAAACACGGTGTATATATATATATATAATTACATGTAGAATACTGTTAATCCAGAACCTTCAAATTATCTAGAAACTTTCAAATCAACATGAAGTTTCAAAAATATGCAGATTCTAATTTGCACAATGCAAGTGTGTGGTGACAAAAAAAAAGTGCCATATACATTAATATATTTTTTATCATGATCAATTAATTCAATAAACATCATCTGGTGCTTATCAGCAAGCATCTTTAACAATGCATAAGATAATTGTTAAAAAAATTAGATCAAACAATTTCCATTCTTAACCTGTGTGAATTACATGGTTTCTAAAACTATGTTATATAAATAAAAATAATCCACAATTTTTTATATAATTAATCACTACTACTAGTTCATTGATAATACAAATGGTTAAAATAAAAATTATGACAATAAAAGCTAACATCTAGGTTATATTAAAAAATGATAATTTACATATTATGAATATAACAATAAAAGTGCTATTTGTAAAATTTATGTCATGATTGTTTATATAATTCAATATATATAAAAAAATAAAATCTCAGTTCAGTACATAATGTTTCTTACTTTAATTATACAATTCATGTATTGTAACATAGCAAAAAAAAAAAATTCATTATTGACAATTTGAGCAAGAAATAGTACTTTTATTAATGCAATGAAGATATCAGGAAAAAACTCAAGCAGAATACAAAGCTACAATTTTTTTTATAAAAAAAAAATATAAATTTTGTTCAATTAATTGGTAACTTGGTATTAGAGGTGCGATGAAGCCTAGGGGAAAAAGGCCTTTTCACACCCACAATAAATGTGTAATGTCACGATGATCAAATTGAAACAAAATAATCCCTACATGACAAAATGTGTTTTTTTCTTATCAACTCTATCTTTTTATTTTTGCAATACTTCGACATTTTCAGTTATTGTCTAGATTTATTTCTGACAAAAACATGACCGCGGATTATCAGTAAAACAGTCATTGACTGGAATATTAAAAATAAGGACGTCTTTATAGCAATACTTAACAATATAAAAGAAATTTTTCCGCCAGGATAAATAAAAACATAATAAAAGTATAATAATTAATATGTTTGTTTTTTTTTTTTTGGAGTTTTGTTTTTATTTCTGTATAAAAAAAAGTTTATTACCAATAATATAAAAATCCAGCACCCTTTGCAATGATGTGGCATATTTTCGGAGGAAATTTTTTTTACTGTACATCTCCATTTTGTATGGTTATATTATATGTGAAAAATATAGTTTTAACGTGTAAATTCCTGTTATACATTACATGGTAAGTATCACAGAAATATAGTTAATGTATTTTTATAAAAATTACTTAAAAATCAAAATGATTTACTGTTTGTTTGGTACATATTTAAAGTAGCAATTTTTTTGATTAATGGCATCATCATTGTAAGATCGCAAATCATATTTAATTTTTATTTATAATGTCGTTCTATAAAAGTTGTTAAGTGTAAAAAGTCGCAATATTTCTTTAAATTCCGTTCTTAAAAGTTGTTGAAAGTCATACATATTTGAATGCATTCGCAAATCACATTTAATTTTTATTCATAATGTCGTTCTTAAAAGCTGTTAATGTAAAGTCACAATATTTCTTTAAATTTCGTTCTTAAAAGTTGTTGAAAGTCATTCATATTTCAAAGTCGTACATATTTGAATGCATTCGCAAATCACATTTAATTTTTATTTATAATGTCGTTCTTAAAATTTGTTAGTGTAAAAAAAGCAATATTTCTTTACATTTCGTTCTTAAAAGTTGTTCCCAATCGTACATATTTGAACGCATTTGTTATTGAAAATTATATATATTTATTATGTTTTACTATTTTTTTACATTTAGTTATTTTTAGTCCTGCAACGCGGAGCATGTATTAGACCTAGTGCGCCTGTCGCATTCGCATCAGCCTCCCGATAACTTTGTAATTCTTGCCAAAATACCATGTACAAGATCCGTGTACACGTTATTTTGGTCAAATCACAAGATTACAAAGTTATCAGCGCATTGATACAAATGTGAACAAATGCACTAGATCTAATACATGCTCCATGTCGCAGCATTTACATATTTTAAATTATATAATTTTTTTGTTTTCTTTCAATTTAGAATATTAAATGTTTTCTAATGTTTAGTTAAGATTTATTTATTTTTTGAGCTATGTTTTTCCTAATCATTTATGTAAAATCATGAATTTGAAAACTTTCTCAAAACATTTTTAAATCAATCATTAAGCTATCATAAATTATACACCAAAAATTATAATTTCTATTGTGCAAATATTGATGAAAAAGTTGAATTATCAAAAAATCACATTAAAATGTTTTCCAGTAATAATATTAATAATAAACAGCCACTCATAAATTACTCCAAGAGAAAAAAAAAGAAGACAAAAAGAAAAAAAAATCTCTAGAAAGGGGTTTTGCAATGACTATACAAACCAATCCATGAACTGTAAATGTTTAATTGAAATTTTATAGTTTTAATTTCATTAGCAGAAATCTTATTTTTAAAAATCCTTCCAACACCACATTTAATTGTAGCTCTCCAATATATTCTATTATCTGCCATATTTTCCCAATAGAAATAATTGGCATTGCACTTCTTTATAATGTCTCTGAGATAAACCATGCTCAAGTTCATCATAAAAGACCTTTTTAGGAAGTCTTCCATTTTTCATTCATTTTATATGTCTAATCCAAGGAAGATGCAATTTTATAATAATGAACTCTATAGTACCACATCCAGGAAGTTGAAAAATATATTGATTGCTTTTATAATCTTGACATTGTAATTTTAATATTTTATAGAGCATCCTTAAATGAAATTTTTCTAGAATGTTTAAAATAACAGCTCTATAAACAGGTGACTTCATTACAATAGTTATTTCTCTGTGATGAAAGACAATCTTTTAATTTGTTAAAAGCAGCACATTGAAACTCTGTATTGTACTCCATTTTTTAACTTGTAAAACTACTAAAATATTTAAACTGTTTTACATTCTCAAATTAGTAATCATTCAAATTACAAGTTGCTGAAGATTTTTCTTATTGGGTTTTTTTGAATATTAATTAATAAACCAAAGTCTTTATATGAATTATATGCAGCATTCAAAATATTAAGTACATTCTGTATATCATCTATTGAATTGGAAAAAATAACACAATCACCAGTATATTGTAAATCCATAACCCAAAATGAAATTCTTATTTTTCCCTTTCAACTGATGTTAACTAAAAATTCTATCATCAAACCTATATCACATCTTGATGTGTGTTTCATTAAGTTATCCACAAACAATTCCAAGGACCACTATTAAAAATTGAAAACAATGTTGGAATAAGTACATTCCTTGTTTAATACCAGTTTTCATTTCAAATACCTGATTTTTCATCTAGTCCTCTTGTTCCATCATGGAGAAACTGTTTAATATAAATAAATAAATGTAATAAGCGTGCTTATACTCAATTATAGAGAAGCGTGTTATTTCTATAAATTAAATACGGCTTAGCACTTTCAAGAACTTATGGCGTTCTCATATTCATAGCAAGATGAACTATAATCATAATGGAAAGATGAGTATAATTGTACATATTTGAAGAGATTAAAATTTATTTAAATTTGATGTTAAATATTTAAATTGGAGCTCTATTTTTTTGGATAGAAAAGGATGAGTCTCTATAGTTGATAGCATTTGTATTATTGGTTATATAGCAAGCTTCCTTTATTTTTCTCTTTTGAATCATTTTGTTCGATGTATTGGATGATTACATAGGAGGAGATAAATTTATATAACATCTTTTGATGCTTAAGAAATATAAAGCTATGTTCTGCACTCCACCACCCATCCCCCCTTCACTTAATAGAGTACTGAATAACTCCAAAGATAGGCTTGAAACTGAACTTACACCTAGCACCATTTACAAAAGTAAATGCCCCCAAAGAAGATGTCAATCAATCTATTATGGGGAATCCCAAGCATCCTTAAACCTATACACCTTTCCCAGTAGCAATACTTAAGCAAAAGAGACTCAGACAAACCAGAACATAACTCTATATTCCTTAAGCACCAAAAGGTGATAGTACATCAATTCATCCCCTTCTACACAAAACATCCAATACACTGAACAAAATGACTCAAAGAGAAAAATAAGGGAGGCTTGCTATATAGCTAATAATACAAATGCTATCAACCGTAGAGACTCATCTTTCTCTCTGTCCAAAAAATGGACACTCTAATTTAAATAAATTTTAATCTCTTCAAATATATACAATTACACTCATCTTTGAGAATGCCATAAGTTCTCAAAAGCACTAAGCTGTATTTAATTTATAGAAATAATAAACTTCTAGATAGTTGCGTATAAATGCACTTATTACATTTATCACATAGAAGAAGTATAGAATTAATGCCATTAATATGAATACATTTACATGGCAAAGTAATTTTAAACAATCCAATAGAACTGCCCTATTAACTGAATCAAATGTCCAGATCAAATCAATAAAAGCAATACCGTATATAAATCACTCCTTGGTTCCTAACATTTTTCTTGCATTTGTCTGATAACAAAAACCATGTAGATAGTGGTTCTTCATTCCCTAAAACCACATGAAGTCTCTGCTGATGATTGGAAATACCTATTCAACAAAATCTGTGATAGTACTTTTGCTGTAGATGATAATAATAATTGACAATAGTTTCTAAAATCTTGTCTATTCCCTTTTTAAAAATTGGAAAATATAAGCATCCTTCATTTTATAAGACACACTTCACTGAAACATACATCACCCAAAATTCCAATAATTTTGAATCTAACACATCACCGTAATTTAAAACCTCCAGATATTTCATCAGGACCTACAATCTCTCAATTTTTAAAATTGAAGAGCTGTTTTGACTTCACTAAGTTGGGTATCTTTGTCTAAATTAAATGATTACCTAAAATAAATATATCATTAAAAGTCTTCATCTCAACTCTTGTATCATTTGTTCAAAATATCATTGTCATCATATAAAAGTGTCATTTCTGGATTTACAAGGATGTTGCTTTCAATATATCAAAAAACATCTAGAATGACCACGATCAACAAATGTATCTTCTTTGCAGCTTTAACACTTTGCATGCCCGATTCGTTTAAAAACAAAGTGGCTTGACGTCACTCTAAATCGGTCAATTTTTGTACTACGATTACGATTTTGGGCTCTTATTAAAGATTAAAAAAAGTTCTGTAAGATGCTGCCCTCTCTTGAATTATTTTACAAGTAAAAAATCAATAAAAATAGCCTTATACGTCAAACAAAAAAAAAAAATAATGCCCCTTCTTAAATCTTATTGGCTATTAAATTTTGACAACAAAGGAAATGGCTGCCAAAAAGTAGAGAGTTACGATATGTTTTTGTATTATTTCGAAAATGATAAACAAATGTTTTAGACCATTTTAATAGTATTTTTTGACAAATTATAAATTATTTTGATAAAATATGCTAAAAATAAAATTATTTTGGAAAAATAGTTAAGACTTTTAACAAGAATTATTTGTTTTTTCTGCAACTAAAATTGGTAAAGAAAATCACGTCGTTAGCAAAACGTTTTGATTGATAAGATTTTGTTTTACATTTTCCACTAGCGAAAATTTATATAATTATATAATAACAATTTATTTTTGAATAAATTTTCATTCATTTTCATAATCTAACAAATTATTAATATACTTTTTTACAAACAAAACTAAAGTGAATATAATATTAAAAGATGAATATATTTTGATGTTTGAGTTTGCAAATTGCCACTTGACTTTGTCAATTTACCAATTAAAAGTTTCCACTTTTACCTCATTCGGCCAATGAAATAATCAGCACTCTAAAGGTTAATCCACAGATTATTTTTAAGCCTTCTGCTCAGTTGTTAAACTTCTGTTTTCAGATCTCTATATATATTATGAATCACATCAATTCATTATTCTGCCAAAACAGAAAATACATTTCCTTTTAATCAAATCATTAATAAGATTATTGTCAGAAAACCAGTCATGATCTTTAGTGAATCCATAATATATTCATTTCATGTTTCAGTAATGACAAACCTGAAGATCCAAAATTAACAATTTTAGTATTTAATAGTTATTAAGATTTATTAATATAACAGAATGAACATCAATTTTGAGGTAAATATGATTGGAATATTTACTTTTTAATTCAACTATCATTTTAATCTGCACAAACCTATAATCTGTTTAATAATCTAGGCTTGTAACTGCTCATGTAACCTAAACTCTTGTATTTCGACGTCTAACTATAATGCAATCTATTAAATATTGTTTAGAGCATGAATGCATCCATGTTGACTTATAATTTTTTTAAAAAAAAAAACAGAGTTTGTGATTCAATTCATGTGATGTGCAAAAATTCAATAACAACTAAACTTAACATGTTCATTAAATTCTCCAAATGATATTGCTGTAATAATGCTATCCAACAAAAAATAAAAGCTTTCCTTCTCTGAATTTAAAATTGGAGTATAAACACTAATAAAGTGAGCACTAATATCATTGTTCAAAGGTAAGTTTTAACACCATTAGCCTTATATTAATACAGTGAGGAATTACAATAATAGAAAATATTACATTAAGATTTTACAACAAATCCAATACCATGTATTCTTTCACTGACTGATCTCTTTCCATAAAAATTTGTATCCAACCACCTGTTCTATTAGACTTCCTTCCTTTGGAAGATGAGTTTCATTAAACAATTACATCAACTTTAAATCTTGATAGCTCTTTAGTTATGAGTCCAGTCCTCTGTTCTGACCTCAAAGAGTTTGTATCAAGTAATATTAGCAGCAAAACCAACATTTTGACTAATAATTTTCTCATCAGATTATCCAATATTCAATTACAAAATTAATTCATTTCCTTTTTAGAAGACTGTTTAATTTGGTCTTTTATATACATATTTGTTAGTGCTGGTGATTTTCAGTCACTTTTATAATATAGTTTGTGAAATGGTAAAAAAAAAAAAATGGTACAACTTGTATTATAAAAATTTCTTAATCAAATTTTTTTTAGATAATCTTTTTTAAGCAATATTTACTAATAAATTACATTTAAATTACACTAATAAATTATTTCTAACTTTTTTTTTTAGAAATTATTTTAAATAAATCACATTTAAAGTTGGGTAATTAAATATTTAAACGAATTTTCATTTAAAATCCTTTTTTAATTAAGTAACAAGAACAGGGGTACTTTTTTAAGCATTTTTCTTTCTTTTATCTTTTTAGTAATAGATATGTATTTGAGATTTTGCTCATATTCATAAAATTTCCGAATCCAAAATGATGCATTTGGAATATTTAATATTCAATCTGTAACTATTATTTGCAATAAAATTTTCTTCAAAAATATTAATTTAAAACTTTTAAAAACTTTTCAACTTTTTTTTTAATTCAAAAATAGTACTATAATTTGAAGTTATTTATATATACAAAAAAAAGTGTTTGATTAAAATAGACATCGATCCAAGATCTTTACGATCCAGTCTACCACTACCACGGCACTAAACAACACAATGCATTTTATTTATTAGTAAATGTGAGATGAAAATGCCAAGTTATTATAAAGCCTAACTTACATCAAAATGAAGCAAAACATTATTATATGTAAATATCTTTAATAGACTATACAACTTCGTGCATTCAAATCGCGCACAGAATTACCTTCCGATTTATAAGCCTAAAAACAGTTAAACAGTTCAATCCTGTATAGCTAGTTTTAAGTGCATTTGCAATAAATGTACAAAACTCATCAATCTTTAGCTCGTTACATTAAACAAATATATTGCCTTTTTAATATAATACAAAAAAAAAAAAATCAACGTTAAAGCTCACTTCAAATAGAATATAAAAAAAAATTACGTTAACACTAGAAATGATGAAGCATACTAAATAAATCTTTTGTACATTTATTATAAACATCTTTACAAATTTTATCCAAATAAAAACTTAATAAAGCACAACGCTGGACAAAATAAGTTTCTTGACTAGATCTGTTTGAAAACCCTATTTTTAGAAAATCTTAACATTTACTTACCTCAGCAACAGTAGTCATGTTTTCAAATTAAACGGCTTCATAAAAGATAACACTAATAATTATTGTATTTTTTTAATATAAAAAATAATAATTTCTATAAAAGATTATTTTAATAATGTACATCTATCTATTTTATATAGAAATATTATACTATGTTCACTAAAAGAAAGTCGGACATTTTCTTTTTTCCTAACGTTTCAATTTTAGTCAAAAGAAAGCATTAAAACCCGTATGAAACTGGAAAAGCGACATCTGTAGGTTCGTGAAAAAAACTATAGATTTTGTGATTGCTACGTTAAAAATATATAGTGGAATTGGATGATTTGGAAATATTCCAAATTTTTCACAAAATCTGAAGACGTGTGAAATTATATTATGTTATTCATTTAAATGTTACTTCATTTTTGAAAATATTTCTATTATGTATATTTTTTATTGTAATATTTATTAATTTATAAAAGTATTTTATGACATTTCATTACAATTAATTTTTACCGCCTTTTGTTCTCTTTAATATATATGACTAGCTTCCATAACTGAGACCTATATATATAAAAGGTTTTAATGGGAAAAATTATTGTAAGATTATTAAAAATCATTGTAGTATAACACAATTGTAAAAAATAATTTATTTTATAGATTTACGATAAATATATGTGATAAAATTATTTTCAAGCCAAAGTGAAAAATGTTTTGATTATATACTTAAAAATAATTTAAGTATATATGCTGAGTAAAAATAGTACTTGTGCGCACTGTTACGACTGTGTATTAGAACTATCAAGTACCAGATATATGCGGGCAATAGGTTATTAGTTGATATGTTTATTGCAGAAAAAACCAATAGTTTTATTAGCTCACAAATAATTAATATTTGTTTTCCAAATAATATTTATTAACATGTATTTGTAAAATTTTAAAGTTGTTTAAAAATTTGAGAATTACAATTTATCTCAAAAAACTGTGCATCCAAAACAAGAAACTTAACATATATAGATAAATGCATATGGTTTGTTCACCAATTCTTCCTAATTTTATTTACTCTTTCATAGAACTTAAGTGCATGTAAGCTTCCCATTCAATTTTCTGTACAATTCATGATTGTAAATTTTTGCTTCCAGCCAACATCAAATTATTTTTAGTAGCATGTTTTTTAAAATGTAAATCTTTTCTTATTAAATCTATTGTCATCGTCGTCGCTATGTGCTTTTTAATACAGTGCTGTCTTTTCCGCCTCACAAATTTTTTATGAATTCTCAAGCAGTAATATCATTTGAATATTTTTTTTATTCTTAACATTCACATCTCATTTTATAATATTCTAAATATATATAAGCCACTACATCTAATTTATTGGTACTTGAAATTTACTTTTCCAAATCTTGACTGTAGCTTGTAAACATATTTTGATTTTTTTAATTTTATTTCACTTTGATTATTCTAGATCACTAATGATTTTATTTCCAATAAATGAAAGCTTGTCTCATCTTTCATATGTTCTTTTTGATCCTGAAATCAACATAGAAATTATTTTATTTTTTCAGTCTCATTCCTTTTCAAACTATTATTTAATGACATTAAATGTTGGCAAATCAAGAACATGCCATAACATTTGGTATTTTTTTTGAATTTGAATCATACAAATGTTATTATTAAAATAAAATAATTTACTTCCCGTTATATATAAATAAACACAAAAACTTAAGTAAAGTTTAAAAGAAAAGTTATAAATAAATATAATAATAAGCTGAACGTTTTCGAGGATCCATGCCTCATAATCATAGCTTTCTTAAAAATATATAATAAAATATATGCAGATATTTAAATTAGCACGTGTTATGTGGCCCATTTCTTCGATATATCAAAGCAAGTGTCTTTTCTATTTATAGCATTAATATTTCCATTAATGTAGAATGCTTCTTTTATTTTTCTCTTATGATCATTTGATTCTGTGCATATAATTACAGGATTGGCAGATGTAAAATTGTGTCCAGATTTCATGACATGCTCCAAAAATACAGTTGTATTGTTCTTCTGAGCTCTATTGTAAGTGTACAAGTGTTGAGCAAGTCTAGTATTAATAGTAGCTTTAGTTTCACCATAATATACAGCGAGGCATTTTTCTTGAGGACATGAAATGGAATATACTACATGTGGGGTGAATGATCGATCAATATGATCTTTTGAGTCGTTGATTAATCTGTTAGAATTAGGGGGAATTCTAAATCCTGTTTTAAATGTTATTATATATATGGTCATGTATTCAAGTAATATGGGCTGCAGAAAGGAATTTGCTATTAACTGAAATGATAACCTTTGATTCCTCTTGGAGGCCTTAAACTGAACAGGGCAAAATCCTAATGACCACTCCATACGTTATTGTCATTGCAGCTATTATTACTATGTGATTATTCATATTGTACTGGACCATACTTCCCTACGGAATTCTGCTCCTAATCTTGCACTGAGCATGAAGTGATCAAGATTTAACAGGGAAAGAAATGGATACCAATTTAGCCGATTTTCTGTACTCATATATATTGGTACTTCCAGCTAAACTGATAGAAAGAGTGAATTGACAGGACTCTGCCAATTAAAAAACCCCTTTAGTTGATATCTTACTTGAATGCCCGAATGTTTAGGACCTATGGTAAGTACACATCTTTGAAAAGTCTATTTACAAAATAACTTTTGTGCGCCACTCCTAGAAAAGAATAAAAAAAATGAAATTTTCCCTCTCTTCTAGAAAGATCTGCAATACTATATGATCAGTGGAGCATAAGAATAAGATTTAACACCCTGGTAGAGCAATATCCCATGTGGCTAGCTCAGTACTCTACATCTAGGGACTTCAATGGGTATGTTAAATGGTTATTACAGGTACGTGATTGATAAGGAAGGAGTACATTTTATCAAATAAATAATAATATAAAGACAAAACCAATTTAATATTATGATAAATATTTATTTAATACCACCACTTTCATATTTAAAATGATATAAAAATAAATGAATTATCACAAACCCATATATATATTTGATGCGTTGAAATGGATAAAATATAGAGACAATTTTAAATGAATAAGAAAAATAATAAATCCCTAAAACTATTTACAATGTTTCATAATGAATGGAAGTGGTCTGAGCTTTTTGCCCTGTAGAAATAAGTTATGTCTTGTGTGATTTGATATATATTTCTCATATAAAAGATTTTCAATTGTACAGGCAGCAGTTAGATGGTACATTAGTGGGAAAAATGACCCACTAGGATCAGAAAGGTGGTGGACTTACTACATCATTTTAAGTTTCACAGCGACATGTAGCATGTTAACAATACCATTCTCTCGATAGTAGCTATTCTCTTGGTGATTTAAAATTCAGCCATTTTATATACCTGCCCAGGTATTTGAAGAAAGCTTTCCATTTCTTATCTCTAGCTCAAACATAATATTTAATCTAACAAATTTTACATTTCTTTGTCCATTGTTTTTGAAAGATGCAACTGTTAGATAACATTCCAAAAATATATTCAAATCTATTTCCAGATTGGAAATAGATTTGACAAAATGTTTATAACAAAAGAAAATCTTTAATCTTAATCCCCATTTTATTTTAAGTAAAACTTTAATTAAAAATTCCTTCCCCAGATTAAAATAATAGTGTTTCCAACCCTTTCATTATTTTTGGACAATTAACAGTTGCATCTCCCATCTTGGATTTTATAAAATATATAGTTTAATAGGAAAGCAAGCAAATTAAAATAAAAAGTATAAAGAATGATATATAATAAAATATTTAAAAATCAATATTGTTAGTAAGTTTTTGGTCCTATATATATATGTATTTGAGCCACACCTATAATACTTTAATAAAAAAAAGAACTAATAATTAATAAAAAAAGAATTAATGATTTTAAAAAATGTTAGTGAAACATTAAAATTTTATAACTTAGGCACACATCTCAAATATATACATAAAATATATATACTGTACATGACAAAAGGAGTGGGATGGGATAGTGTTTGAATACAGGTTAGTAGATGGAACTATGAAGCTCAATCTTAAGCTAAGATTGACTACTTCATTTCTCACATACAATGAAACGAAAAAACAGAAACATTGAAAAAAAATGCTTTGACTAGGAGTTTTCAAGTGATGACCAAAAGACAATGGAAAAAAAATCACTTAATTTTTATATGTGCATTTCATTTTTTAAAACTGAATTAGTGTTCTCTGTTATTCCCCTTTTAAAAAAAATCATCTCCCGCCTAACCAATCACTGCTTCCCCCACTTTCTATATCTCTGCACAACTATAGCTTTGCTGAAAATTTAGCTTTTGCTTGCTGAAAAAAATTGTTTATTTAAGATTTTATATTAATCTAACCATTTCTCCTTTTAATTTCTTTTGGTTGTACCCCTGTATCTGAAAAGAAAACTCATAGTCTGGTTATTACATGTTTCAAATATATACATCATAGCATTAAACCAAAAAAAATTTGCTCTCAATAATTTTTTTATCTCAGTTTGAATCCTCCACTTCCAACATTTTTGCATTTAACTTACTACTGGTTGGCAAAATTTCTTTTTATAAGGGCATCAGCCAACCCAGAATGATCAATGATTTAGAAATTACACATTTTTCATATGTCTTGATAACAAAAAAAACTTTATATATGACTCAGGTATGTAGGTGATTACATTGAAGAAAAAAATACATATGTACCATAATTATGGTTACAGCACATGGGTTTTAACTTTAAACAATGAATTTTACACTTTGAACACATTATTTTATCAAACTTTAAAAAAAACTATATATATATCATAACTTTTTTTAAAATATATATATATGAACAGAATTCAGTACTCAGGATATGTGGGTGTTTATATCAAAGCCCCATGTTAGGCACCAGTTTTACTGTACTGAACCATACTTCCCTGTGCAATTCTGCTCCTGATCTTGCACTGAGCATGAAGTGATCAAAATTTAACAGGGAAAGAAATGGATACCAATTTAGCTGATTGTCTATACTTGTGTATATATTTGGTACTTCTAGTTAAACTGATAGAAAGAGTGAATTGACAGGACTCTGCCATGTTAAACCCCCCTTTAGTTGATATATTACTTGAATGCCCAAATGTTTAGGATCTATGCTAAGTACACACCTTTGAAAAGTCTATTTACAAAATACCTTGCATGCCACTCCTAGAAAAGAATAAAAAAATGAATTTCCCCCCGTTCCTAGAAGAATGTGCAATATTATATGTTCAGCGGAGCATAATAATATTTAACACTCCAATAGAGCAATATCCCATGTGGCTAGCTCAGTACTCTACATCTAGGGCCTTCAATGGGTAAGTTAAATGGTTATTACAGGTACATGATTGATAAGGAAGGAGTACATTTTATCAAATAAATAATAATACGAAGCCAAAACCAATTTAATATTATGATTAAATATTTAATCCCAAATATCTACCACCATTTCATGCTTAATGAATTATAATCACAAACCCATATATATATTTGATACGTTGAAATGGATAAAATACAATTTTAAATGAATAAGAAAAATAATAAATCCCTAAAACTATTTACAATGTTTCATAATGAATGGAAGTGGTCTGAGCTTTTTACCCAGTAGAAATAAGTTATGTCTTGTGTGATTTGATATATATTTCTCATGTAAAAGATTTTTGGTTATATAGGCAGCAGTTAGCTGGTACATTAATGGGGAAAATGACTCACTAGGGTCAGAAAGGTGGTGGACTTACTACTACATCATTTTAAGTTTCACAGCGATGTGCAGTATGTTAACAATACCGTTCTCTCGATAGATATTCTCTTGGTGATTTAAAATCCATCCATTTTATACTCCTGCCCAGGTATTTGAAGAATGCTTTCCATTTCTTATCTCTAGCTCAAACAATCTTTAATCTAACAGAAATTTTACATTTCTTTGTCCATTGTTTTTGAAAGATGCAACTGTTAGATAACATTCCAAAAATATATTCAAATCTATTTCCAGATTGGAAATAGATTTGACAAAATGTTTATAACAAGAGAAAATCTTAATCCACATTTTGTTTTAAGTAAAAACTTTAATTAAAAATTCCTTCCCCAGATTAAAATAATAGTGTTTCCAACCCTTAAATTATTTTTGGACAATTAACGGTTGTATCTCCCATCTTGGATTTTATAAAATACATAGTTTAATAGTAAAAACAAGAAATTTAAAAGAAAAAGTTTAAAGAATGATGTATAATAAAATATTTAAAAATCAATATTGTTAGTAAGTTTTTGCTCATATATATATATTTGAGCCACATCTATAATACTTTAATAAAAAAAAAAAAAGAACTAATAATAAAAAAAGAATTAATAATTTTTAAAAATGTTATTAAAACATTAAAATTGTATAACTTAAGCGCGCATCTCAAATATATACATAAAATATATATATACTGTACATGACAAAAGGAGCAGGATGGGATATAGGGTTTGAATACAGGTTAATAGGTGGAACTTTGAAGCTCAATCTTAAGCTAACAACTGCTTCAATATAGTATACGGACATGGAGGGACTGCTCACCAACATGCTTTAGCCAGCATGATGAGTTTATTGGCTTTTTACCTCTGAGTTTAAGATCAAGAAACACCATGATCTTTCTTCTCAGTTGCCTGATAGGGCAGAATGAATGTATGTGTAAATGATTTTTCCAATAGATATATACAATCATGACAGACAAAAGTAAATTATGGCCCTTATTCCCAGGAGGCTGTAAAGTCACCAACCAAAGCAGCGGTTGTGGCCAAAAGTGGAGGGTATTTAGAATCCCCTGATTGTGGACCCAGGCTGCCATTTGATGGTGAATTTTTATTTTTTACAACTGCAGATCATTTTCAAGTGAAGAAAGATTGCAAGAATTAGAAGAACTGTCATATTGAATGGGATATTATTGGACTTTGTGAAGTTAGAAGGAAAGGTGAAGAGACAATTGATTTAAGACGTACTCTACTATAAAGGCACAAATATTGGAAATACAAGTTGATTAGGATTCATTATAAATAAAAAGTGGAAGAATAATGTGGAGATTGATGGTGTATTGGACAGAATAGCAAGATTAATTATATATACAACTTAATAGCAGATACCAAATGCAGATAATTCAGGTTTATGCCCCAACAAGTTTTCATAGTGATAAAATAGAAGATTTTTATATGGATGTACAAAAGGCTTTTGATCAGAGTAAACGTCATTTTAAAAATATTATGGAAAGACTTTAATACTAGATTTGGTAAACAAATGATTGTACTGAAGGTAATTTTGATTATGGTAATAGAAATGAGAGAGAATATAGACTTGTGGAGTTTGCAGAAAAAGAAAAACTTTTATATTATGAATTCTTTTTTTGAGAAAAATGTTAAAAGGAAATGGATATGGAACCATCCAAATGAAGGTACAGCAAAATTGGATATTTTCACTAACAGAAAATACATATTTCAAGATTGTAATGGTTTTAATAAATTTACCACAGGAAGTGATCATCGATTAATAAGATGTAAAATACGTGCTAATGCAAAACTAGAGAGACAAAAATTATTTAGAAAAACAATATTTACAGTTGATATTCCTAATCTTCAGAAACAGTCTAATGAATTCAAATTAGAACTTACAAATCGGTTTCGGGTATTAGTAGATTTTGAACATGCTTCAGATTTGAATGAAATTAATATGAAAATAACTGATACACTTTTAAAAACAGCAACAAAAATAGCTGGTAGAAAAAAACAGCAATTGACCAATAAAATTTCTACTGAGACTAGAGACTTTATGAAGAAAAGAAGGAATATGAAGGTATACAAAAATGATGCATTAAAAAGGATTAAATATCTCGAATTTTGTAAAATGGTGCAGAAAGGAGTTGAAAATGATATAAGAAAGTATAACTGAACTAGCAAGGAAAGCTGTAGAAGAGAATAAAAGTCTTAAGAGTGTAAAACAGCATTTTGGTATTGGTAGGAAATTTATATCTCCAATAAGAAAAAAAGATAAAATTATTACTAAAAAGAGAGCTGACATGATGAAATGAGTAGAAGACTTTATCAAGAATTATATAGTAATAAAGAACAAGTACCTCCTATATCTATTATATCTTCTGAATTGCCCAGAATTTTAAATGAAGAAGTGAGCCATGCAATTAAATTTATGAAGAAAGGAAAGGCTCCAGGTAATGATGGAATTATAATTGATATATTAAAAGAAACAGGTGAAGAAATAGACATTTTTTTAGAAAAGTTATATACCAAATGTCTAAATCAGTGTTTCCCAACCTGTGGTACGCGTACCACTGGTGGTACGCGAGTTGCTGGTTGGTGATACACGAAAAATAATCAATAATGGCGGACATAAAAAAAAAATTAAATCATAAAAATATAGAAACGTTTTTTCCTATAATTCATAAAAATTATTTTAATTAATAATATTATACAATAAAGTTGTTAATATGTACAGTCGATAACGATCTTTAATGTTAATGATAAAATTGAAAGTATGATTAAGAAATTAGATTTTTGGAAACAGTAATATATATAAGTATCGAAAACAATCAACTGGAAGTATTCGAAACTCTACATATTTTTTTGTTTGAAAATAAGGTTAGTCTGTCTCAAGATATACGAGAAAATATAATAGCACATTTAACAGGATTAAAATTGTCTTTTATGGAATATTTTCCAAAACCCGAAAACACAAATGATAATTGGATTTCAAACCCCTTCTATGCAGAAAATTTATAAAAAGCTACATCATTATCAATAAAGGATAAAGAAAATTTAATAGAATTATCACGTGACAGAACTTTACAAGTAGAATTCAAACGACATAATTTAATTAATTTTTGGTTAAACATTAAAGAATATGAACAACTTTCTGAGAAAGCTCTTAAATTATTATTACCGTTTACTACGGAATTAGTAGGAAGAGCTTTTTCTTCATATATTTTTTAAAAATAAGTTTCGAAACAGATTGAACGCAGCTGTAGAACCAAATTTCAAAAAATTATGTTGTTCGAAACAAGCACAAAGAACTCATTAAATTTATTTTATAAAAATATTTGATTATGATAAAAAAATATACTAATTGTTTTTTTATAATTTTGTGTTTTTATTAAAACCATTTATTAGTAAACGAAATATGACAAAATAGTAGATAAATAATGAGTCGGATCAAGGCAAATCAATCTAAATTATTTAATTTGAAAGAATGTATCAGAAAAGGATCATACCCAGAAATTAGAATCTCATTAATTCTTGATCATCTATTGTGGATTACTAGATGTAAGCTAGTATTTAATCATCAAAATTTTAATCCTATTAACTTCATGCTGAACAATATAAAGAAAACAAGAACAAGAGATAGCCTGATAACCCCTGAGGTTATTTTTACCATGACTTGGGACATGCTGGATTTATCCTCTCCATGGCCCAACCAATAGCAAGATGCTCCAAAAAAGAGAAAACAGACTCAAATTCAGGAAAACCAAAAAAGAGAAAACAGACTCAAATTCAGGAAAACCAAATGAAGGAATGAGAAAACACTTTGAACAAAATATGTACCAAATAACCTTTAATATAATAATGTAATCTTTAATAAATTATTTTAGAAAAAATATGAAACCTTGAACAAACACATACATATAAATATGTTACAGTGAGTTTATAATTTCAGTGAGTTTATAATCTGGTGTGACGTTTAGGCGTGTTTCAATGTAATTTGTCTCATTATGAGATGTGAATACATACATGGTCACCCTATAATATATATAATGCAAATAAAATAACACACAATAACAAATTTCACAAAATACAATCATTTTTATGAAGTGGTACAATTTAGCGTGATGTACTACCAAGTGGTACATGAGCCAAAAAAGATTGGGAAACGCTGGTCTAAATGATAAAGGTGTACCAGATGATTGAAAGAATGCAGTATAAAAAGGTGATAAAGAAGATATTAGAAATTACAGACCTATTAGTTTTATACAAAATGTTTACAAAGATAATTACAACTCATCTACAGAGATAATTGGATTTCCACCAACCAAGAGATCCTGGATTTAAAAGTGGTTTTAGTATAGTAGACCATATCTAGATATTGAGAGAAGTTATAGAAAGAACAAATAAATATGAGTTGCCATTATGCTTTGGATTTATAGATTATGAAATGGCATTTGATTCTATAAACATTTCTTCAGTGGTTAAAGCATTGGATCATCAAGGTATAAATCCAGGATATTGTCACATTTTAAAAAATATTTATAAAAATGCAACAGCAACAATTATATTACATAATGATATTAGGAAAGTCAACATTGAGAAGGGTGTAAGATAGGGTGATTCCATATCTCCAAAACTTTTTACAGCAGTGCTGCAAGAGGTATTTGGTGGATTAAAATGGGAAGCTAAAGCTATCAAGTCCAAGACTTCTCACTGAGGAACTAGAAACTGATATGGAGATATTAGATGAGTAAGACTAGATAGGCATTATATGTGCAAATATTTTTGCATTCATTTATTACATGGCTTGCATTGGGTAGCACTATGGAGACTTTATCACTGTGATGAACAGCTTTTGAAAAAACTTTGTCAGAGAATGAACTTGAGCATTGAAGGTTTATCAAATATGTATGAGAGGCAATACACGTGGTCTAGAAATAATATATTTCACCCAAATTATGTATTAGTAGAGAAAGATGAAATGAATAAAGTATGGAAAATTAAAAATGTTTGATAATGAAATGAGAATATGTAATATTGATCATAATTTCTTTACAATGGAAATCATTAGTAATGTGATAGAAAATAGTAATAAAAGTAGAAAGGATAATGAAAGATGTGGATGAAGAATGAATGATAAGAATAAGAGGAATATAAAATAAAAGTAAAAGAAATTATGGAAGAGTTTTTGGGGTTAATATAAGGATTGGTGTGATGAAGTAGAAAAAGTGGCAAATAGAGTTTTAGATTAGAGTATTTAGAAGAATAAATGCAATAGAAAAGTGAGAATTAATAAAAGTATAAAAGAGAGGGGGAAAGCATGCAAAGAATATAAGTGTGCTATTAAAAACAAGGAAAGTGAAAAAGATGTTAAATGGGAAAACTATTTTAAAAAAAGAAGTTGGCTAAAATAGATAATTATATAGAGAGAATGAAATTAAATAGTATATTATTGAAGGATATTAATAAAAATGGAAGAGATGGGAGTAAAAAATTTTGAAAATATATTAAAAGAAGGAATTTTAGGGAAGAGAGAAATAGTATTACTAAATTATGAGGAAAAAGAGTGTTTCTCTAGAAAAGAATTTGAGACAATCTTAAATAAGTACGTAATGGATATAGAAAAGATGTTAGACGTGAAAGATAGAGTGATAACAAATATAAAAGTACATAGTAATGGAAATATCAGTTTTGCAAAAAATGGACTGAATGAGGCAGGGAAGAAATTGAAAAGTGAAAGGCAAAAGGTTTATATTGATGGGCTGCAGAGATGGTGATGAATTTGGAAAATAAGGCAAAATTAAATCTATTATCATGTTTTAATAAGAAGGCACAAAAGAGAGAATTTCCAGATAGCTAGAATAATACAAGAGTAAGGCTATTATTTAAAGAAAAGAGTAAGGACCATAGAAAGTTAAACAATTATAAACTGATAGCAGTAACACCAGTGTTATATAAAATTTTTGCATTTATGGTGGCTGGAAGGTGGCAAAATGGGTGGAAGAAAATAATATAGTAGGAGAAATGCAAGGAGGTTTTAGATTGGATAGGCATGTAGGAGATAATTTATTTGTAGTCACATAACTTATAGATATGAGTAGGAATATAGGTAGCCAGTTATATATAATCTTTATAGATATAGAGAAGGCATATAATAGAATAAATAGATTATGGATAAGTTTAGTAAATTTGGGAATGAATAGAGCTTTAGTGGATTTTATTAAGAGATTGTATGAAAATAATTATTATACCTATCAATTAGGAAATATAAAATCAGTTAGAATTAAAAATGGGGGTGGGACTAAGGCAAGGATATCTTATGTCATCTATTTTGTTTCTGTTATATTTGAGAGAATGGAGAGAGTAATAGAAAGACTAGGAAGAGGGTTAGAGATACCATTAATAAATGGCAAGGAAGTATATATATCATGAGGTCTTTTATTTACTAATGATATCTTCTTGTGTACAGAAAGTAGAGAAGATATGGAAGTTATTCTGAAGATATACACAATGGTGGTTAAAGAGATGAGAATTAAATTTAGTGAAAAGAAATCAAAAGTAATGATGATGAATGCTAGGGAAAGAGAAGAGAAAGAGTTTTTATTAGGGGATATAAAGTTAAATGTGGTGAATACGTACAACTATTTGGGGATTATCTTAAATAATAAAAAGAAATTGCTTGGACGAATGGTTTAAAAAAATTGATAAATGAAGCAAAGAAAGGGACTGATAGTGTTTTCATATAATAAATATGATGTAGCAAGAATTGTATGGAAGAGAGTGACAATAGCAGAGTTAACTTAGGGTAACAATGTGTTAGATTCTAGAAAAAGTACAAAGAGGAGCAGGAATACATGCATTAGATGCAGATGTGTGGATCACAAAGGAGGCAATTCAAGGAGGAATGGGATGGTCAAGTTTAGAGATGCAAAAAGCAAAATTTAAATGTTCAGTAGAATGCAATTTATGGATAGTAAGAGAATAGCCAAAATAGTATTTAATCAGGTTGTGAGTAAGGGATGGTTAACAAGATGGTGATAAAGTTAATATGATGTGCAGAACATTTGGATAAGGCTTTATGTTAGTATACTTATACAAAAGATGGGATTACTGTGTTAGGAGAATTGTTGATGTTATGTTGGCAAGAAATAGAATAGAAGAATAGATGCATTAATAAAAAATAGGAAGTTGGAGAGATGGAGAAATAATATGGAGAGTAAAACAAGCTTAAATATATATAGAAGAAAACAGAATATTGTGTGTGAGTTAATTTACAATAATAACAAGGAAAGTAGTTTACTGTTTAAGGCTCAAACAGGTTCATTAGCAACAATGGAATAGACATATAAATGAATGAATGTGGGTGATTTAATCTGCAAGTTATGTAGTGAAGGCATGGAAAATATTATGCATCTGTTAATTGAATGTAAATGCTTACAAGTAGAAAGGATAAAAATAATGAAGTTTTTGGAGAATAAATAAAAATAAAGTGATTATACAGAAAGTGGATTCTTGGGTTTTTATACAGTGGACAAAACTAATGTTGTGGAACTGGGATGGAGCAAGATACGGAAGAATATGGGAAAAACTTAGGGTGAAGAATGGAAATGGAAAGTAAGATGACATCAGGTTTCTCTGGGCATGGTGACTGAGAGATTATTATCTTCAATAAAGAAGCCATAGTGCATCATATCCCTGTAAAAATAGTAATTGTATTATTTTTTACCAAAAAAAAAATCTAAGTGATAAATAAAAGTTATAATCATTAATTTTTTATTAATATATCATGTTATAATAGTCATAAAAATTTATAAAACATTTAGATTTCATCAAGTATTTCTGACAAGGAGCAATTCTCTTCAATCTACTCTTTGGAGCAATCTATTGCAACCTTGAGTAATCAATGGATACTAAATAGTATATTACTATAACATTCACAGACTGATATCTTTATTTTATTTCATTAAAAAGTAGAATTTATATCTGGAACTAATATACATCTTGCAGCCATCTTTTACTTTTTTATATTAGACAAACTAATATTCCTAAAATTAAAAAAAAAACTAAGATCTTGAATTCAAGCTAACTTGCTGTCATAATTATATAAATTTGACTCACAATTAATTTTTATATTTTTTACAAACTTCAAATTTATTCTAGCTGTAGTTAGCCAAGAAGTGTGATACAAATGACAATGTTACATAATTTTCTCAGATGCTTACTCATATGCTTCCAAGAGTGTATGACTCATACTATTCTAGAGCCATCTATTGTAAGTTTAAAACAATTAATCTACACCAAATAACAATTAATCTAAACCAGATAGTACTGTGTTGTAATATCCCTATACTCAAATTGACTTCTGGATTTAGGCTTTCTGACTGGGGATTAGACTTCAAGTTGTAATTGATGAACTTATATATTTAACAGTAATTTTTTATTTCTTTATACTATTCAAAGATAATAGTCTAAAATTTAAAAAAATATTGAGGGTTTAGAACAGTGGTCTTCAACCTTTTCACACCTGCGGTCCAGCAAAAATAAGGATAAGGTTCCGCGGACCAGCAAAAATAAGGATAAGATTTCGCAGACTGGCAGAAGTCTATAGATAAATTTTCTTAAAGATAAGCATAATTGTTATAACTGATCAAAACAACAATGTTAAATATATAAGATAAAGTTTTATATATATATATGGAGTTTATATAATAAAAAACTTTTTTTTAAATTTTTTTTAGAAAAGTAATAAAAAATTTAATTCTACCCCCCCTCCCCCCATAAACATCTGTGATAACTAGAAAAACAAATTAATTTATGAATGATTGATTAGACTTTGTTTCGTTCTGTTTTTTTTGTTTTTTTTTTAATCGGGGAAAAATGACATGAAAAAATAAATAAAAATTAGCTTAATTAAAAGTTTAAACTCTTATTATTATAAACTTTTTACTGCCTGTCTAGCATGCGGACCAGCAGAAAAGTTGCGCGGCCCGGGCCGCGGACCAAGGGTTGAAGAACACTGGTTTAGAACATATTATATCCTGAGGGTGTCCAAAATACCGGTCAGGTAGAGATAAAACAAATATATGCAATAATTATATGAAAAAATATTTATTAACAATAAGAATAATTAATAATTAAACAATAAAAATAAGAATGCAAAAAATGGTACTTTGATAGCTCATTAAATCGAAAGCATGTACAGAATAATCAAACTGATTAAATCAGTTTATTACTCTTCTAAATTAAAAACATGTTTTTCTGCCTTTTAAAGAAAACAACTTTATTTCCTTCTTTACTTTGAATGATATTTTTGAAATACAAGCATAATTCGTATACTTGGAGTTTAAATGTAATATAGATGATTTGAACATGTGTGTAGTCATGTGGATCAATTGTATGAGATAGAGTGGATAGCTGAAGGAAGCTTGAAAGGCTGTGTTCAAATCCCCTATATTTCTTTACTTTTACTACTTAGGAAAATAAAACTATGCACATTGTTTGAGAATAAATTATCATACAACAATTTTTTTTACTTTCTCATTTGCAATTAAAGTTTGGATTCATGGTTTTAGATTCTTTGTTTATATACTTACGATTCAAAATATTTTTATGTGCCATCAATCAGATGAATATCTATCTTTTCATAGGAAGAATATCTACATCCAACAAAGTTTTGTGGACATGTTTACCTGAGTCACCAGACCTTTCATCTTTTCAAAACAAAACTTTTGCACTAACTATAAAAACTCGTAAGTTTACCAATATCCAATAAAAAACTATTCTTACAAATCAATTTATAAATTGATGACTTAAAGAATAAAGATAATAAACTTTTAATTCTTTCTAACAATCAAATATGTATTATTAGCAGACATAGATATATTTATTAAATATATTTTATAATAAAAAATTATTATTATAATTTAAAACAATATAGTCAGAAGAAAATTGACTTCTCTGAATATAACCATTATTTTCAAAACTATTAAGCCTTCTATTTCTATAACAAAAATTCAATAATTCTATATCTAAACGGTATTTTGCACATTTAACAATAAAAAATTATAAATTTATAAAGCATTTAACTTGCTAAGCATGCTTTTGATGTTTATGGTCAGATTCATATCTCTAGTAATGACAACAGGATATTGCATGTGTTTATATAATGAATAGAATATTGAAATCTGCTAACAATTATGTAAATATTTAATTTACATATTCCATGGTCTTTGGTAATAATATGCATGATTATTTTTTATTGATCATCTAAGAGTTATTGGCAATAAACCATATTTCCTTAATTTTGTGCTTTATGTCATCTCGCTCCAAATATACTATATTAACTGATGTGCTCATATTCCATCTTGTGTTTTAAGAGTATTAACTTGTATTCTGAATTAGCTTTAGTGCAGTTATTAAAATACTTATTCTGTGCTACCCTAGTTTGCCCTGTTTGCATGTGACTCCCCAAAGTACAGTGAGCTGCATAATGAATTACTGCAGCTAATCTTATATATGATTTGTGGGATGAGATCTGAGGGTAGTTATTTTTTGTATTGTTTATTAGTTTATTTAGTGATGGAGAAGTCCAAAAGCTAATATTATAAGCATTGGAACAGATTTTACTCAATCTATGAGGTAGACCTGGTAAATAGGGGAGATTTAGTCAAGGTTTTATATCTTGTTTTGGATGTATATTTTTTTTTGCATTTGAATAAAAAATTTGACAGTGTTGATTAGAATGTTATGTGATCCTATTTCATGTAAATATATAATGTACACTTTGACATTGGGCTTTGTATTTGTACAATTTAAAGTTTCGATGTAAGAAGCCTTTGAGACCTACTAATTTGTGTGAAATTTGGGCTAATGATCAAGTGTGAATTGCTCCTGTAATTTGTAATGATTTGATACTCATCTTATAATCCAGATGGTTATTGTATATTTATATGTATAAATCTAGAAATTTAATACCATTTTCTGCATCTTCATATTTCATAGTTCACTTTAAAGATATTAATTAGATAAGCTCTTGGCTTATGTTTGCAATGTGATTCTCATAAGTGCAAATAAGCATACTATCTATGTACCTTAAGTAGATCAAACCAGGTGTGATGGCTAAATATTTTGAAATAATTATTTGCATTTTGATAAAGTGATACTACATACAATTCCACTAATCATTAAGCCTACTGATCATCAATATTCCATTTTGTAATACTTGTCATTTATTAGGGCTGTGATGTCACTGTCTATTCAGTTCAAACAATCAATAATAAATTTGATTTTCCTAGAATCATAATCTGATTTCTGTACCAACTCTTTAATAATATCTATTGAATGCATGCAGGAATTGGAGCCATTTAGCTAGCTCAGTTATGTTTAAAGATGCTCGTTTGTGATTTGGATTAATTTTGAGATCTTTTAATATTATTAGTGCAATTGAAAGAAGTCTTAATAATGTATTTTCTGAATACCAACTCTGCAGTAAGCCATTCTCCAATCATTTTTGTAGCAATAATAGGATTCCCTGAAGAAACCATCATTAATCTTAGAGTGTAATTAAATTTATGCAATTTAATGTTTACAAAAATTCACAGAGGTATGGGTTGTGGTAGGGTATATTCATAAATATTCTGATCTATTAAAAACCTAAAATAGAAGATATGAGATGACAGAAATTGCAAAATTAAGGAAGCATTATTTATCACCAATAACTCTCACGCGATCAATAAAAAAGAATTATGCATACCATTATCAAAGAAATGGAATATGCAAATTAAAATATTTACATAATTGTTAGCAGATTTAAATATCGTCTATCCATTATACAAACACATACAATATCCTGTTGTCATTAATCGAGCTATGAATCTGACCGTAAAGCATGCTCAGCAAGTGAAACATTTTATAAATTTATGTTTTCGTGTTAAACGTGAAAAATGCTGTTTAAAAATAGAATTATATTTAAATAAGATAAGGAGTGGAGTATCAGCGAAAAAATTAATAAAGAAACTTTCTCGTAAATAAAAAGTTGATAACTCTAGGGCCATATCATATTTCTTAAATTTTTCAATCAAAAAAAAAAATTTTCTTCAATAGTAAAATTAATATTAAAATCGAAAGCATTCAATCAGTCAAAAATTCTCCAAATCAAGAAACTTCAATTTTTTTTTCTGAATAACAAACAAACAATCATCAATATTATCTAACAAATAATTTTAAAGAAACAAGGAAATAAGTAATAACACTACTCTCTTAAAAATCAATATAGACAGCACACATCAAATAAGAAATAATATAACCAAACCAATCTTTCTTTTTAATCATGTAGAACACATTATTACACAAAATATATCAAATCCTCTAGTAACAATAGTAAATCACGAATAACTTTAATATGATCAGCACAAAAATATGATTCTCTAAAATAGAAATATAGTAATACTTTTTAATCTATCAACTGATTGATACATATTTTCGTTTTATAGAGTAAATTGTTAATAAAATTTTGAAATTTCTTATATAAGATTTTTTAAAAATTATACTAGTTTACATTAACTTTGTGTTACTTCTTCTTTTGAAACATTTAATAAAATAAATAGTTTTGATTTAGAGAATTATTATGTATTTGGTCAGATATTGAAAATATTTATCAGTAGTTGATAGATTAAAAAGTATTAATGTATTTTTTTTTGTTTTAAGGAAGTACGAGTATTTTTTTACTGATAAGTTGACGATTATTCATGATTTGTTGTTATTATTATTATAGGATTGAATGTAATTTATATGTAATAATGTGTTTTATAAGATTAAAAAGTGACGGATTATTGGTTATGTTATTTCTCTTTTGATGTGCTCTATTTATATTGATTTTTTAGAAAGTAGTGTTATTAATAATTTTTCTGTTTCTTTAAAATTAGTATGTGCAGAACGCAACGATCGGAAAAGAAAATTTAAGGAAGCGTCGTTTATCGTTAATATCACCCACATGATAAACAAAAAAAGACTCTTGTATAGCATTAGTGGAATATGCAAATTTAAAAATTGACATATTAACCACGGAGTATTAATGTTGTGTTTTCTCCTAATAATACAAGTTTAGCCAATAAGTTTGAGCGCTATGATTATGACCTCCCAGATCAAAGCATTATTCAGCGAGTTATTAATTAAATTAAGAAATAAAATTTAATCTTTTCTGGGGAAGTGATACACTACTTATAGAATAATAATACTAATTTAATTTAATAATACTAATTTTAATTAATTTTAATTTAATAATAATATATAACTCAACAAAAACTAAACATAAATCTTCTGAGAAGATAGTCTATATTTGGACTTCTTGCACACATGCATTTAACTATATCTGCAGTTTTAGAATAATAATAAGAATTTAAATTTAATAATAATAATTTTAATTAAATAGTTGTGTTTGGTTTGGCTTACAGGTTCGGTTCCAAACCAACAGACAAATGATGACAAACTACTCAACAATTAATGTTAGTTAATCAAACATATAAAAATGGTTTATACAAGTTAATGGTGAGGTAGTCATGCTGATTAATGAAACTCACTTCCAGCTATATAAGTAGCCTGTCTTGTGAGCTCAAGTAAGACTCTTCTGGCTGTACCAGACAGATGCTTCAAGTCGGCTCTAGTTCAGACTCTTCCATTGCACGTAGACAGCCTGCTTCGAGTTGGTTGTCAATGAAGCAGTTTCCAGTCCTTATGTGGACTTGCCTCACTGTATGGATGTTGCGATAATGACTAGCAAAAATACCTTTGCTGATGGCGGAGGGTTTATTAGAGAGCACATTCGATCATTCACATTCACAAAAGTAATTGCTCACTGCCTTGCCTCCAAAAAGGCTGACTATTTAATGGCAGATCCCCTACCTTACTGGAAGCACTCGGATTATGTGTGTGAACCCCAACAAAGAATTTATCCTCATTGGAAAGTGACCGGGTGCTAGACAATCAGGAAAAGAATCTGGAATAGTCCAGTTCTAAAGATAAGGTCAGATATGACAATAACTGAACAAAAACTAAACATGAATCTTTTGAGAAAAGTCTATATTTGGACTTCTTGCACACATGCATTTAAGTATATCTGCAGTGTTATGTTGTGTGACTTCTACATAATTTGAATTAATTAGCATGTATTTAACATAGTTCAGTGCATGCTAAAATATGTAAATTCTCTAGATGAAATGTGAAGAGGAATCTCATTCAAGTTTTGGGTGGTAACAATTACACCAGCAAATATCTTTATTTAGAATAAATAAGTATACATATGTCTGCATACACACTGTATTATATGACTGTAATCATTTCAATTTCTTCCCTCACTTTAAAAAAATCATTCTCTATTATATAAAATAAACTTGCAGTCTTGTAGGTTTCCTATAATTTTGAACAGATCTAGACAAGGTAAAATTTTTCTCTCCCTTCACTCGGTGTTTTCTCTTCTTCCAGCAAAGACTATTTTGAAGAGGGGGAACCTACTATTGCTATAGTCTCTAGTTCATCAGATGGATTATTCTGTTCAGGTAAATCCATAGTGCTATATCTACACTTTCATCCTGCGATTTAGGTCATCAAATTCTCAATTGGTTTACATATCTTCTCATTTGTCTACCATTAGGAGTCTGAACTTTTCATAATTGCTTTGATATAATTTTAGTTATTACTCCAGAAAACCATTTTCTGTTCAAAATGATCTGATCCAGTGACACCACTTTTGTAATTTTCTTCATCCATATAGTTTTACCTTGATGCACTATTAATAGGCATTAGCACTGACAAATGTATGTGAAACTTCCAAACCATTAACAACTCAGCTGACATCATTTTAGTAAATGTAGAAGGGGTGAAATGTTGATAAAACATAAGGTCAGTTAAAGTTTTGCTAATATTGTTTCCCTTTTCTGCTATGACACTTGCTTCCAGGTGATACAGTTGTGTGATATATGGCATATCTTCTTAGTAACTAAAAATTCTTTGAATAGAATGGACATAAATCTAGTTCTATTATTGGAGAAATCATTTAGTAAGTCCATGATAAGTGAAAATTTAATTCAAAGCTCTCATATTTCCATGCTTGTACTTTTAACACTTCTGTATTATATCCACTTAGATTGAATTTATAAATATCAAGAAGATGTTACCATTAAATGGACTGGCATGATCTAAATGGACTCTCTATCATGTTTGAGTTGCATAAGTCCAATTTTTAATTTTTTTTTTTTTTGGCAGCAACTGAGCAGTAAATTGACAGTCTTCACAATTTTTTAACTGTTTGCACAATCTCATTATTTATATTTGGTTACTAAACACAAGTCTGTACTAATTCTTTCATCCTTACAATTCTTGGAAGTCCTCTATGTAACAAAGCTAATACTTGCTTTCTACCTTTTGGGGATGTCAGTATTCAGTCTGTCATTAACATGCAGTTGTTGCAGATTATGCTTTAAAATATAAGAAGATTCAAAATATGAATTATTATTTTCTTTCTTAAATTCAATCATTTTGTTGTAATACTATGAAATATTGCATTTTTATCTATTTTTAGATTTTATGATATTTATAATTTGATCTTTTTATTTCCCCCTAAGATGATATTAATACGATAATTATGAAATCATTAATTTCTTTTCTGATATCACATTTAATTTTCCTATGGTCTTATTATCAAACTAAACAGTAAAATACACCTGGGTCTCACTATATTTATTAGAGATCAAGAAATTTAAATTATTAATAACTTATTTTGACTTGAAATACTTTTTTTTTCAAAAATATAATGTTACATTAGCAGCTAACATGAATATGGCCTGCAGCTGTATTTAGAATCTTAGCTTCTATGTAAATAACCTACTTATACTAATGAGTAAATAATAATATTAATAGATTTATATGTATGTATAAAAATATTGCAATAAATATTCAAAAATTTTAAACTTTTAAAACGTATTTTGTTAGATATAACAGAAACAAATATTTTTTTAGATTTTTAAAATAAATAGTAACGAAGATTTTATAAACTGAAAATGATCTTTCTAATGATAATCTTGTGTTTTGATTGCGATCTCATTTTTTTTAATATAGAAACAGCATGAGACTGAAAGTGGCACTAGTTGTACATCATGTCATGAATCTGATGTCTTACCAGTTCACAAACGAACACAAAATGTCAAATAGTGGTAATGATTAAAATATGTATGAAAAAATGTAAAATTAAATACTGTAGTTAATAAAAAAAGTAATAAAAGTTTGTCTTGTATTTTTTTTTCAAATATTTGAAATTTTTTATTAGTCATATTTTATTTCCTTATTTTTTTAATGCAAATTTTAAAGTAAATGTTTTCTTGTTGCTTTGCTTTTATTCAGATTTCTGAAAATTACAGCACCTATCCCCTATTTTTCAAGGTAAGTTATGTTTATTTTTGTGCGATTTCTTTTGCATTTTCTGAGAAACCTATCTACCGCATAAAACGAGACCCAGGTGTATATGTTTGTTAATCATTTCCATTTCTGTTTTTTAATTATTATGTGTTAATTCAATCATAAAATTTAAAATTGAGTGTAGATGGCTGCATAGATTCATTAAGTTTGGGGTTAGGTCATTGGGGTTAATTTCAGACTATTTGTCTCGTAGTTGAGTCAGTGCTAGTAGAGACATATATGGCTGTTTATATCAATGTAATGTGAAGTGTGTTAACATACAGGACAATGTGCCCAACTGAATGCATGACCCAAAAATATAGTCATCATGTTGCAATGGATGCAGATGTATTTTCCTGTGACATTGATACCCTTTCGCTCTATGGATAGGAACTATAAGTTGGCAATAGTATCACTCTCCCTCCATATGTAGCATTTCTCTTAAATGTTTTATATACATGATTTCTTCCCCCTATAGATTACATTCCTGTACTGGATGAGGATCATTTCTTTTAAATAAAATCATGCTGCAGAAGCATATTTCTGTCAGCATGGTTTTATGTTAACATCTTCATATTGCATTGGTTGTGTCTGTATACCAGGAGGTGAACATTGGTTTAGCTATGAATTTTTAGCCTGAGGTTGAATATTTTGAAAAGTTTTAATTGTGTAATCTATGTAGCCTATTTATACTCAACATTTTAAAATAAAAATATTATTAAAATGTCCATCTGTTCGGACTTACTAAAATAACAATTTAAATTTAAAATTAATAATAAATTAGTAACAAATTAAGTTATTCCTCAAATTTAAATTTATATATATGTGCATCAATAAATGTTTTTGTGTGTTATTACTGGCAGTGATTTTTTTTTAAAAAAAATCTTTTTCTTTATTAAAATGTTTTAAATAAGTTTTATTATAAATCTCTGTGTCTCCTTGAGCTAGTGGTATGGACTAATGGTCAATAATAAAATAAAATTAGATCTTAACAAGAAGAATCTGCCTACATTTCAAATTTTCTTGCTTCAAATAGCCTAGTGGCCCCTGTATGGCAGATAGTGAAGACTAATTTTCCCTGACCATTATTATATATATAAAAACATAAATAATTAAAGGTATAAACAGTATTATAGTTACTGTTTATACCGTTAATTATTTATGTTTTATATATAATATTTTCTACAATGGGTATTGTACTTTTACATTTAATATTAATATATATACGGTTTATTATTTGTTCAGTAATGCTGTATTGATGTTTTAGTCAGATTGCATTAACAAGAAATATTATTTTTATATAAAAAAGATTTTTACAGATGCACAACAAACAACAACCCAAGGAAGAAGTTTTAAAATATCTAACCAAAAAAAAAAAAAAAATTGAAATTTCTAAATATGAAAGCAAGGATGACAGAAGATGAGTCATCCAACATAAATGTAGCAAGTTGTTAATTCATGTACTGTCATTTGCACTTTCTTGTTTTAAAAATTTCTGTTTTGTTTTTTGTATTTGTGTATTTGATGTTTGCAACATTTCTACAATGTTTTGTTTTTTTTTTTAAAAAAAAAAAAACACTCCTTACCCAATTGATAATAAATAATGATCCAGCCAAAATGTTGGAACATTAGTACTGTTAAATTATACATGGATGAATTTGGCTAATATACTTTTTATATGTTGCCTAAGAAAATCTTCATTTTAGTATGTACAGTAAAGCATGTTTATGTATATTTGTTCACTCATTGACATTCTTACAAAAAAATGAGCAAAATTTCTAATTTTATTACAATTGAATATGCTCTAGATGAAATCCCTTTTTTTTTTTTTTTAAATAATAGAAGTCTTGTTGTCAGCAGACTATCCCTCTCTAGTTGTTTGCTGTTTTTAAATCCATGTTAACTTTCAGAATGCCCTTATATTTTCATAAAACTTTTAGTATATTGTTACATTTTTATTTACCATTGTCAAACTCACTCCACTCACAACTTTGACACTATCCACCTCCGATAAATACAGTAATGATTATTACTAATTATTTTCTAAATTAGAGATTATCTCTAGCACAAATATAAACTTTAAACCTCAGTTAAAGATTAATATATCTGATTTTTTAATTTTAAACATACCCACACATAGAGTTATTCACCTTTCTCTTTCCCATGTGTAATATTTTTATAGATATATTAAACAACCTCCATACTTCCCCATTCTTTTTAAATTCATATAAATAAAGATACCATAAAAGACAAATGACCCCCCAGCGTGCTGAACCAGCATTCATCAGTTGGCCCAGATCACTATCGTCCATATATATCTCTATTATATGAAGAGTATTTATCTATAGTAAATTGTTACATTTTTATTTACCATTGTCAAAGTCACTCCACTCACAACTTTGACACCATCCACTTCAGATAAATACAATAATGATTATTACTAATCATTTTCTAAAGTAGAGATTTATGCAAAATCTAAACAAATTCAGAAAAAATAATAAAGGTATAAAATGTATATTTTTCATCATGAACTGAAGAAATGTTATTAATAAAAATGGTTGCATATGATGCTGCAAGACAGAAAAATGCCTACTGCCATATAATTGAAATAGTATATATTGATATTGTGTATATTCCAGCTTCACCATATATATGAGTAAATAGAAGCTATCTTCAAAAAATTTATCCTATGAATTATTATAAAAGTTCATCAGGAGACTAATCTGCATATTTTAGTAAAGTGGTTGAGTGATATATTCACGAACCAAAATCCTTTGTATTGAAATTCAACTTTGTCATTTCTAGTTCAAACATCACATAATCAAAATTTTAGGTGGCAAATGATTTAATTGTTTAATGGCAGATTCAATATCTATTAATGGATTGATTCTTAACTGAGGAAGAAAAACAAACTCAATTTGGTTAGTTTTGCATAACTGGCTACATGGGTGCTTGAATGTCACATGAACTTTTAAGCAACAAATATTCCAGGAATTATGTTTTTTTAAGCACAGAAATTTATAAAAAGTGATAAAGAACAATTTTATTGCAATAATAATATTCTAAATAGTGCACATAATCAGAATAATTAATTATCATAATTAGAAGAAGTAATGCACTATTCTATAAATATGTATCAGGTCATTGCTTTTTCATCAAGAAAAGTCTTTTTTTTATTTACAGATCCTGGTTACTAAAGGGATCTGAAACTATTTATACTATACATAGAAGTATAACAGATTAACATTTGTGATGTGGACAAATTGCTCCCTCCCTTTCCAATTCACTAAATAAATATTAAGGAAAAAATTTGATTATATTTCCTGGTCAATCAAACCCCTAGTAATAATATATCTTATGATATAAAAGTAAACTATAACTTATGATAGCTTTTATTTATTTGTTTTAGGCACCAGTGTTCAGTAGATTGTATTATGAGGTTAATTAATAAAGATGGAATTTCTTTCTCTTCTTGATGATTACCAGCTTTTGGTTATCTGGTTTCTATTTATGGAAGCTTAACAAATTGGTTAAATGTATTAGCATTCTTACATAAAGGAATTTAGTAATGAAGATTGCTGAATTTAAATTACAACATAGATTTAATAAACAAGTAAGTCCACACTATAAATACAAAATTATTTATTAATACTACCCTGTTAAATATTATTAAACATTAACATATATACACCCAGGTCTCGTTTTATGCGGATTTATTTAATGCGATTTTGAAGTCATGCGATTCATGTTTCTTCTTAATATCTTTGTATGCGGTTTTCTTTTATGCGATAAAAATTATTAGATCAGAAGATGAGCTCTGATAATGTGCTATTACTTTAAATATTATAAATTTCACACACGTCATATTTAAAGTAATCGTGCATTATCAGAGTTCGACTTCCATCTAATAATTTCAATATTTTCAGCACTTTATAATAGTACTGTAATAGATTTTATGCAATAAAGAAGTTCATAAATCACTTAAAATCAGTATTTCCCCATTTTATATACACATATTAAATTATACAAGATTATAATGTAAATCTGTTCAAATGTTATAGATGCCTATACTATGTATATGTTGTTGTTTTTGCATTTTAAATCACCTTCTATTTTTCTTTTTTAAAAAAGAGTACGTAATCAATTAATCATTTAGTGTCCACAAGTAATAAATTTTACAAGACTATAATGTAAATCTGTTCTAACGTTATAGATGCCTATACTATGTATGTTATTGTTTTTGCATTTTAAATCACATTCTATTTTTGATTTTTAAAAAAAGAGTACGTAATCAATTAATCATTTAGTGTCTGCAAGTTTATTTTTAAAAGATGAGTAACAGTGATGGGCATAATTAAATTTGACAATTAAAATCTGATTTTTAATTGTAATTAACAATTTAAAAATTACGTAACATGATCTGAAATGATGAAATTTGATTTTTAAACGGAATTGAAAATTAAAAAATTAAAGACAAAAATAAGAATTTAATTTTTAATTGTTAGTTCTAATTAAATTTTGCCCAACAGTGGTGAGTCGGTGTCTTTTTATTATCGTAAGTCTAAGTTCTTATTTTTATTTTAAACTTTTAGTTTACTCTAACGGAAAGAAAAAACACCCAAGGAAATGAATTTTTTTGGAAACAAAAATTTCAATTTTAGATCGCTTAGCGAAATGGAAAAAATCAACAGCAATTGGAAAACATTTTAGTTATATTTCCTCCTTACTTTGTTTAAGGAGAACTACAGTACCTCACATCACATCACATCACATCATGATGAATCTGATGTTTCAAATAGCGATAATTATTAAAATACTGTACATGTATGAAAAAAAATGTAAATTACACATAAAAATATATTGTTTTGAATAAAATTAAATACTGTAGTTAATAAAAAAAAGTTTGTCTTGTATCAATTTTTTTCAAATTTGAAATTTTTTATTAATCGTATTTTATTTTATTTTTATGTGAATTTTAAAGTAATTTTACGTTGTTGCTTTGCTTTTGTGCGATTTTTGGAAAATTACAGTACGTATTCCCCATTTTTCAAGATAAGTTAAGTCTATTTTTGTGTGATTGCTTTTGTGCGTGTTTTCTGAGAAACTTATCTACTGCATAAAATGAGATCCAGGTGTACAAACAAATGAAACTTTTATACTGTGCCTACCAAATATGACAACTTATCTCTGCATGAACTAACTTCAACTTTCAATTTATGATAATATGCTAAATGTTGATAGAACACTCATTGGTGCATCCTAAAATAAAAATCCTTATCTTCATTCTATCTAAACAACACAGGTATTAACTTCCTATTTCCAATCTATACCTATACCTGTTTCATACATTTCTTATAAATAATAACCTATAAAGAATTACAAACTAGAATTAGTTATGACTCTATTACAATTATATTGAATTATTAATAGTTAAACATAAGATCAAACTTTAAATATAATCATTTTCAATATTATATTCGAATACAGACATATCCCTTCTTCTTATAATATATATATATATAACCATTTTATGTGTATATTCCACTAGCTCATTATTCATATAAATTTATTTTTATTATCTACCAATATTTAATAACGTAAAAATTTTAAACAATTAATTGCATAAATAAACAAATCAAATTAATTATTAATTTCCCTATCTATTGATTTATCCCCCCATATTGATAATGATTCTTTTATAGTATAAAGTTAAACTATATACAAATATGATGTTACAAGTTTGTTTTTTTTTTAAAAAAAAATACAAGTTCGTCTTCAAAAAAAATAAATAATTTTTAATGGTATTCCAATTGTTCCAAATGCTTCAAACTCGTTTGCATCAACATTGCTCTCACTTTTGCTCTTTTTGTTCTCATAAGAAAATTACCAAAACTATAAAATTCCAATGCCATCAGGTTATTTACAATATTTCAGTTTCCTTTTTTCCCCTTCTTAATGATCAAAGGTTATTTTCAACTTGCGTAATATATTTTATTTAGATACTTCCCACATTTATTATACTTGTTTTCATATTATTCCTTATGTACTCTTTGTAAATGTTATCATTTAAGATAGAGCAGTGTATACCTTCTCTTTAAAAGTAGGATGACATCTTCAATATACATTTTATATTCTCCAAGAAGCTAATTGTTATTCCATTAATTTATTCAATGTTTTATGCTCACATACATATTTATTCTTTATTAATTGTCTTCAGTGATTATTTAATTTCTTACACTTATCTAAGTTTTTTTTTTTTTCATTTACAGTTTTGATAAATAATTTGTTCATTTTCTGAGCAGACCATTATGATTTATTACAAGTATAAATACAATTTTCATTTAACATTTGCCTTGTATTACATCTATACATCCTTCTAATTTTTAGTCCTTCATTTACCATATATGTAACTCATCATAAAAAAATTTTCTACATGAAAGTTATATTAAAACTAATATTGATCTGTTCATATCTTTTCTACAATTAAAATTTTCATTCAGATACACTTTTCCATGTGCAAATCTTTCTATTATTATCCATTACTAATTTAGTTTTAATTATCTTTAAAAGTGTTATACTTAACTCAATCAGGAATAATGTCGCACAATTACTCTGATGGCCATGATGCATAAATATTTCATCTTGCTTATTAATTAAATTATGTATTAACATAATATTCCTGGTGCTTTTCTTAAATTCATGTGTTACTTGACAATACTTTGCACAAATGTACAACTTTTTCCTTTCATTCTTCTAATCCTTTTTTTTTTCAATATAATGACTCCATAAAAGTATTAAATTGTTAAGTTCAGCCAGAAGAAATATAATTTTCTTTTACTCCTGCATTTTAACAAAGCTTTATAATATATATAGTTTTAATTCTTAAGTAAATAATAATCAATTCCTTTTTTAAAAAAAATAATGAGATTTAAAAGAATTTAAGTAAACTTTTAGAGACAAACCAAATTACTTGTTTTCCTGATTTGTCATCTTTTTTTCTATATCAATTTTCCCTTGCCTTTTTTCATAAAAACATTATCTGTATGTTGTTAACTTATTCCAAATTGCATTCTCCCATTGGTTAATTCTCCCATTTCTTTGATTTTGAATATTTAATGTGTTGCTTATCATTTACCTATTTTTAAAAACAAATGTTTTAAAATATTTCTCAATAAAAAAGAAAACAATACCATTTTATGAACTTAAAACTACAATATACTTTAAATCAATTTAGATCATTTGATTTTATTTTTATACAGACTAGATCCAAGATTAATTCTATGAACTTTTAATCACAAAATTCAAAACATAAATATTAATTATTTATTTTGGAACATAAATTAAGATTTCACCAGAAATAGTCATTGCATTTAATATCAGATATGCACAAACATGATTATTCATCTATATAATGCATATTTTTATTTATAAAATTAGATTTGAACTTCCCTACCATTTTAAATATCAAATGATTACTTATCATCAAATATTATTAATTTATAGTTTATTATTTTATCTTTCATATACCTTTGGAAATAAATATTTTACCCATGATTTGTAACATCAAGGTCAAATCCTATGATAACTAAAATGACTTATTTTTCATAATTTTAATAAGTAAATATTTTTGACTTTATAACATTTAAAATTATGCATCTTAAAATTTATTCCTTTATTGGTTTTATGATGGGGTATACCAATAAAAAAGGCACAATATATATATGGTAAATAAATGCATTTAAAATGAAATATAAAAGCAAACTTAAAAATAAATAGCACTGGGCATTTGTAAGTAAACAAATAGCTAAGACCTACTTGCTAGGATATTTAACCATCATAAATTTTGAAGGACAATCAGATTTACAACTCCTATAAAAGCTTCTCAAAAAACTATTAAACAAGGTGCCACTAATTCTGATTATTCTTTTCTTCCAAAATGTAAGCTTGTGGTTAAGACCTGCAGAGGTCCCTACTATCACATTTTTATACACACATTTTTGAGGTTACAGCCTTAGTAAATATTACATATTTTAGAATATAAAATAGAATGGATTGTTCTAAAATTTATTAACTACAACATTGTGAAAATTTAAATAAAATAAGTCTCTACTTATAGATTTGATTATTTAACCTAGATTCGCCAATACTAAAAACATTCAAGCTTTTAGCAATCTGAGATATGTTTAATGCTCATGTAAATAATATAGGGATAGACTGAGAAAGTGGGGATTGAATTAAAACAAAAGTCAGACCATCAGATTAGTCCTGATTTTGTAAAGTTGATATCCGAAAGTGAAATTAAGAGTTAATCGTATCAATTGGATTGTCTGTTCAAGCACTATGTGCTGTCAACAGGATAGTGTCAGGTGACTTTTTTTTTCAAGTTTATTTGCATTCAGGAAAAACTATCTTTTGATTTGAAACATTTTATAATTACTTTTTGAAAAATATCCATTTTAAATTTTTGGTTGTTTAGATTTTCAGGATGTATTTACTTATTTTGAAATAATATACAAATCATAAAATTCAATATATTTGATACCCAAATAATAAAAGTTATTAAAAAAATAACATCTTTGTTTATAAAAAACTAATTGTGTATTCTAATTTACAAACTTCATAATGTATTGTGATATGAAATCTCATGAGAATGATAAAGTGTTCTAATACTATGTTGTAAATAAGTTATGCATTTGTTCCTATTATGAGATGAGAAGCTGTTAAATTTGTTGAGTTTTTGGAGATAATTCAATAATACTTGTAGAGACCTATCTGTGAACATTTTCTGTGAGCACATTATAAATAATAATTTAGTTTCCTTTACAAAAATCTGTTTGTATTACAATACATTTACTGGAATATTAAGAAGTATTTAAGCTTGGAACTTTCATTAGTGATTGATTGGATATTGGACCAAAAAATATTTAAAAGTGTTTCCAATTTTAAAAACACTGGTAATGCTTAAAAGTTCAAAATTATAAAGATAGACTAAATTATTTCTAATAATAATGTAAAAATAAAATATTTTTAAAATAGTTTCCAGTCAGGCAATACCTTATCAATAATTTCAAAAGAAAAACCATGATGGAGAAGGCATAAATCATCAGACTATCCAAATGCTAAATAAAGATGTTTTTAGTAATATTATTCTTTGTTTTATATTGTAACTAAAAATATCTAAATATCCATTTTCTAAACATTAATTAAATGGCAGACAGATTCAATATCTGAGAGAAAAATCGTTAGGCTGCCTGAAATTCATAAAAGCTGAGGTCATAGAGATGGAAAGTAAATATGCTAACCATTCTTCCGTGAAGGTCTTCAATTTGTTTGTAAAAAGGCAACAAATACATTTTTACAAAAAAATTTCCTTTGTATTGAACATAATGTTTTTAGGGATCAGTTTATATACACGTAATTCTTAACTTAGGTTAATATGTTTAACAAGATTATATATAATTCAAATTTTGCATAAATCAGAAATATTATAAAATCTTATTGCTATGACAAATTAAAATGCATTTTCTTTTAATAATTATATTTACATAATGTTCCAGTATTGAAAATGTTTAAATAAAGTTTATATTATTTGAAGCATCATGTTTCGTAATCAGTTTTCAACTTATCTTATTTTTTTCATGTTCCTCTTATGTTTTTTCTGCATGATATAATAAATTTATAATAAACTTTATAAGTAGCCATGTTTTCAAATGATTCCTAAAAAAACTATACTTACTATGCATGTATAAATTACACCATCTCATTTTTCAATGAGATGTCAAACATGGTATTGCGACTTTTAGTATTTGAACTACAATTTTACAAATGTTTAAATTAATTTTTTATAGGAAGAAAAAAATAATTAAAAATAAATTTATAAATGGGTTGAGGCACCTAGTTTTAAATATTATATTTTTACATTATACTAAAATATTATTATGATTCAATATTACTTCTAATTATATAAAAAAAATATTTTTGTATTCTCATTTTTGATTTTTTAAAATATTAGTTACGATTAGAGGGGTTTTGGACCTAGACTTTCAAACTCCCTTCAGCCATTCACTCCATCTTATATAACCAATACCCATGACCACATACATGTGAAAAAGATAAATGATCCCCAATATCCTATAGTAAAAAAAAAAAAGACTAGTAATTATACACACAATATAAACGTTTATTATTAGACTTTTTATATGTATATATACATGCATGTCTAAATTGACCCATTATTAAAATAAATACTTGAAAATAAATTATTAATTAAAATAATGTTTTGTACATTAGGTAAAAAAGATCCCTAAATGTATGGAAGAAAGTTAGGATCAGATACAGAGTTAAATGACAAGATTTTCTGTGCTATTAAACAGGAAAGACTCTACATACAGCAGTGCTCTCAGATCCAAGGCTCCTCACTGATGAAGGCCATAAGCCAGAAACTAGTCTGGGGATATTGGATGAGTAGGTACTAGATAGGGATTTTATGCACAAGCCTTCTGGCATACATTGATTACTCTGGCTTGCACTGAATGGCACTACTGCCTGTTTAATAACAGTTTTGAGCAAGCAGAAGAAACAGTGATCACGTGATTTTCTATGTTCAGAAAAAATAATTTGTTAATAATCTCGGATACATATTTATATATAAATTTAATCATTATTTAGATTCAAATGAATTTAGAATATTTAAACATATTTAATTTTATAACTAACTTACTTAAGTGTATAATTTATGAATATATTTAAAATAAACAACTTTAAACGTATTTATATTTTTTAACTTATTTAAAAGCTCACTACAGTATTGTAATTTCTTAGCTTTATTGTTTTTTTTACAGTGTTAATATTTTGTGTTAAATAGTTATTGTGAAAATTGCAACATCATCTGATACAAAAAAAAAGATGGAAAAAGTTATGGAAGCAGTCTGTTTTGCAGCTTAATTTATTTATATAAGTTTAAAGAAATATAAACTTTTATTATATAATACATTAAAAGAGTGCTTCATTATTGTATAAGTGTTTTTCCAATAAAAAATAATTTATTATATTTCTAACAGCATTTAAAATATACCAACACTGCTATTAACAAATGCAGAAATGATTCTTTTTCTCTACTGTTAATTTAAAATTATTATTCAACTAAATGAAATATAACTTTTTCTATTAATGAATGAAGGACAAATCTTTCCTAATCTCTTTTGAAATGAAATAACAAGACAGAAAAATAAAATGAATTTGCTACTGAAACCAAGTAAAATGAATTTAATGTTAATAAAGATCCTCCTCCCACTTTTTCAGACAACTAAACTGAATTATTATTCAAATCTGAATGACATAATAAATTTAGAGATCATATTAAAATTTATTAAATATCATAACATGAATGTATATAGAAAGTTGAAATAAAATAAATCTATGTTTACACCTTTGATATTTAGTATAGATTCCTGTTTATAAATAAAATATAATCTTGTAATTGTGTGTTGACGTATAATACTATGTATGTACAAATTTATCTATATCAGGCTTATGTAAATAAGGAAAGTCTATAATAAAGTTTATGCCCTACTAATAAATGATAACAATATATTTCTCCTTTTCCCCCCAACTTCGACCTGGATAATAAAAAATAATTTATTTTCCTGCTAATGAATAACAAGTATATATATTGTGATAGATTTTAGTATCCTTAAATTGAAATAATAAACATAACTTCAAAAGTTTTATTGGTTTATCAATGTTACGATTATTATTATTATCACTAGTATTACTGTTACAAATACAATTATTAAAGTAATATTGATATTATAAAGCAAAATTCAAGATGTCTGCTAGAATATTTTTTAATAGCGTTTTAAAATACTTGTATCAAATTTTTAAAAATTGCAGTTTATATTTAATTATAAACACCCACATATATATACAGTCAATTTAAAAAAAATAGTATATTGATAAAAAATGCATAATACTGACAATATGTGAATAAATCAATTAAAATAGGATCAACCGACTATAGGTGTATTAGGGATCATTTATCTCTTTCACATGTGTGTGGTCATGTGTATCCGTTGTTTGAGATGAAATGGAGGATAAATATAGAATGAAAATCCTAAGTTCAAATCTCTCTATTTACTATAGTAAAACATTCAATATACTGAAAGAATAGGTTAATAAAAATAAGATCAGTAAAGCAATACTTATATTATTATATAAATAATACAGCAAAACTCTCCATATAGTAGTGCCATCTTGTGCTAACAAGAGCAATCAATGGCACTACTATATGGAGAGTTTTGCTGTATTTTGAATTGTTTAATAACAATTATTGTGCTAGTATGAGATAGTGATCATGTGATATATAAATAATATTAAACCATTTACAATCTAAAAAAAATTTTAATGTAGTATTTGAATATGCATGTATGAGTGTTTAAAGTATCTTGGACATATTTAGACTTAAAAGAGTATTGCCGTTAAATATTTCGGTAAAATTATTATTTTTTAATAAAATGCAATTTACAGTGAGAATAATAAATAAAATAAAAATATTTTAAGATTTGTAATGTAAACATTAATTTTAACATTATAATGTGTATATTAATATTAAAGAACATATTTTATTTAAAATAGATTTTAAAATATTTGTAATTAAAAAATGATCATTGTACTCGTGCTAAAATTTTTTCAAAACATCATTTGCCAGCATATTGGATCTTAGCAGTGCCATGACAAAGGGTCAAGATTTGGTGTGAAATGCTAAAAGTGAGAAAATTTGAGTCAAGATGATGAACAAACTAGTCATGTGACCATAACCTATAAACACGTCTAAATAATAGGAATCTTTCTCATTCATTGCTAACTATCTGCAGAGAAACTATATAAAACCTGAATTTAAATTAGCCATATTATTGCGAATGGCAAATGTGCCTCTAAGAAGTCCAAAATGAATAAGTAAAACATCTGAAGACATTCATCTTGAAATGCATGAAAGAAAAAATGTAACTTAATTTTTTTATTGAAATAGAAAACACTGCTTCTAAAATTGCCTGAGATTACATTTACTACAGTTAAAAGTTTTCAGATAAACATCTATATATTGTACGATTATTGTTATACAAATTGTAAACTAATGGATATTCTTTGCACATTTTTTTTAAAGAAATATCATCTCCCAATAATAGCTCTCACCTATAAAGAGATGAAGAAACTACTTATTATGGTTCTTTTAAATATTTTAAAACCCACGGTAATTGATTTTCATTCAAAGTTCGTTCTTATTTACACTTCCACAAAGATTAAGTTTTGCTCCATCTATTGGGATTTTACTCTTAAAATGCCTAAGAATTTTAATCATTTTAAAGCATTTGAAAAAATAGCACCAGGATAAAAATATTTTGAACTTTTAAAAGACTTTAAGTAAACTTTAAAGTACAGGGATATATGCTTATTTATCACTCACCAGGAGAAAAGTAGAACCAAAGGAGTATATAGATAGTATATTTAAAAGTTATAATTTAGCAAGTATAGAATAAATGTCAATGTGTGTGTGTTAAATGTATCTTGGAGACAGGTTGTTAATTAATTATGATCTATAATTAAAAATATTTTATATATCAATCTAGAGTCTGGTCCATGGTGTCATAATGAAATGCTATGAGATATCTGAGGTATATGTATAAATGAGTGTTTTATATAGTTGAAATATCTTATAAATATTTGCCCTTTTTTATCAATATAGGTATATTGAGGATTTGATAAAGAATATTTTGTATAATTGATTACATTGTTTAGTAGAGAAAGCTCCTAACAACCCACATTATAGTTTTATTTATAGATGTTAGTTAGATAAGCATCTTACATATTGCCATCTGTATCTATAAAAGTTAGGCAAATAATACCACATATTTAGAAGAGTTTATTAGACTAGAGTAAATGTTTTCTTTATTTTACATAATAAAGTTCACATTAACCAGACACTTAGAGGAAAACAGATTAATTATAAGCAGAGATCCAATAAAATCTTCCATTTTATTAATTATTGATAATACTAAAGTTTCTTTATCCAATGCTGAACAACTTTCTCCAGTAGCAATTTGTCCCACATCACATAAAGCTATACTATACAGTTTATTTACTAGGAAAGTAAGTGAGAAGTTATTTATCGATAATGCTAAGAACTTATATTATTATATTTTTTATTTATATATATTTTTATTATTGTTAATAGATTTTTTGTATTTTGTTAAATTCCCTGGTCTTTGTGTTATATTATTTTAATATTCATTATCTTTTAATAAATAAACATGGTTACCTGGTTTTATTACTATGCATTTATTTAAAGGTACACTATTTTATTAGTAAAGTTATTTATATTTATTGCTAATACTCATACCCAATCTAAACCGTAATGCTTACTTACTATGTGAGATATATATTAAATACAATAAAGTACCCTTTGTTATTTAGTTACACCAATAATAAAAATTGAGACATGTTAATAATAATAAAAAAAATTTTTTTTGATTACATCTTTTTTTGTAGCATTTATAAAATAGATTCATGTTATCCAAAATTACTATTTATTATGTATAAAAATCTTCTCATGTTATTTTACATACTTTCAATATTTGAAAGATTTATTCTGAAAGTGAAAGAATATTTGTCACATATTATAAAGGAATCCTGTGGATATAACATAAAAATAATATTATATTTGATATTTTCAGTTGAATGATGTAGATAAATTGGGTTTTTTTGGTTGAACCATGGATTATTTTCAATTACATACTGATATTTCGATGAACTAGCATCTACCATGGTGAAGGTTAACTTTTGAAAGAAAAATTGTTAGATCTCAAACAGTAACGTGACTGAGTGCGAGATGAGAAATGAGATTCAACTTGAAATAGTTCAGCATTGAAAATATGAGGCTTATCAAAATGTTTATTTCCCTCAGTTTTGTCGCCTATTAATTTTAAGTTAATATTAGAAGACAGATAAAATGAGAGGTTTCTACATAGCTGGAATACATTGAGCTAGGTCTCTTTAATATTTCAATTGACTATATCATAGTTCTTAAATCATACCTTTCCAAATTAGCAAGTATTTCCACGTTGTCAAAATCAGGTATGTGACTAATTTCTAAAAAATGGGATGTAAAACCTGATGTGTTAATTTTCTCATTAAAAGCATTTTCCATGTTCCTTAATTCTGACACTTATTAGTCTAATAGACTGGTCAACATAGCTTTTTGAGCATTGCAAATATGGAATTTCATTGACCCCTTGGTGTTCCAAAAATAATCTGTCTTTAGCTTTATGTAAAAAATCATCAATTTTCTTGCCAATAGAAAAAGTAGTCTTTCTATTAACACAAGATAATCTTCTACTGATCCTATCAGTAACTCCCTTAATATAAGATAAAACCATTCTATTATAAGATAAATTGTCAATTCTATCCTCTTTTTTTACCTGTAGCATCAATGTATAAATAAATTATGCAGGTAAATAATAAAAGAATCACCTGAAAATTTGAATAAGCCCATTAAAAATTATTATATTTGCAAAAATATACAAAATTACATGCTCATTAATAAAAACTCAAATATTAAATAAATATTATTTTTTATTATATTTCAAACTATTGATCACAATTTTTATTGCCCTTTGGATAATCACTAAATTCAAAAATATGCTTTCTTTCTTGGCATGACATCTATATTTTAAGGTTATAATATAAATTTTAAATATTTCATTAAATATGTAAAATAGATCAACTATTACTAAAGTGCAATGCAGTCTTCACAGTATTATACAACATGCACTGCACACACACACGATTGCATACATGCTCATAAGTAATTAAAAATATTCAGATCCACATGATTTTTGTGTACGAATTTGTCCAAAGTTTTTGACATATTACTACGGATACAAAAATAGACAAGGAAAAACAGTATAACATAGCGTTTTCCTGAAGGTTTGTGATGATGGTGTATTTTTATATTGGACTATTTCCATCATCTAATAAGTGCATATTAGATGATGGAAATAGTCCAATATAAAAATACAATAATATAACATGGTTTTTCCAACAACTTTTAAGACACCATTACAAAAATTATAGTTTTATAGAGGTGAAGAAAATAAAATACATTTTTATATAAGATTTCGTTTGTAAAACTTGATTAAAAGTTTTTTTTAATGCTTGTACAAATATATATGTATGAGCGTGGGAATTATATTTTAATACCACAGTTATATTTGGTTTTTTATTTTAATTTTGAAAGAAAAAAAAAAAGAAAACTAAGATTACTTTTTTGTTAAATTTATGTAAAAGTAAAGTGTACAAATGGATTGCTTTTCAGATTTGGGATTTATATTGATAAGAATAATTAAAAAAGAAAGAAAACAAAAAGAAAAGAATTTTTCATTAGTTAATTCCTAGATCTGTAAAGGGCAATTTATTTCGTTAATTAGATAACTATTGTTATCTAGATAGAGAATTTTTAAATTTTAATTAAAAAGAAAAAGTTTGGTAATTGGTTTAAGAGATATGATTCAGATATAACAGGCTGAATCAGGCCATTGGATTAGCTTTGAGGGCTTTCAATACTTGCATGAGCTAGAATACTTGCACCAGCGCAAGGAGACAGACACCAACTCTGAGAGGAGAATTGCACAAACTCTAGGACACTTCCACCAACTCTGAGAGATACTTGCACAAACTATTCCTGCATATTCTGAAAGCTGATCCGGTAATTATTCTACCTAGAATGAACATTAAACCTACAGCAAGAATATTTTCTTTACCATGATGTGCTAAGCTTCTCGCCAGGACAGGTTTGGACGTCCTGTGTCTCCATTAACTGCCTACAATGTCATAAGAACCGGCTCCAAAGAAACCACTAACCAACTCGCCCAAGCCTACCGTCAGTGAATCCAGAGCAACGGACTAACCTAAGAAGTCTAGTGCACTAGCATTTAAATAAATTATTAAGGTATCTTACATTTTTGCAATTTAAATAATGTTGTCTTAGATTTGTTCCCTTTTGTTTTTAAATATAAATGTTTTTCAAGTTGTATCTTATGTAATTCGATTTCTGTGTGCTTGATTTTTTTTTTTTTTAACGAGTGCTAGTTTCAAACCTATTACTGTCCGTCCTATTTAAGTCTTAGTAAGTAAGATAGTAGTTTATTTATAATCTCACATCCCTTTTATTATAGAAAGCTGTCTGGATATTACAGACTATTTTAATTGACTTCTGGCTCGTAACCCACTTTATTATTAGTTCTACTCATGTCGTGTAACTTTATTTATAATAGACTATTAAGAAATATAATAGTTCTTAGTTTTATTTCTTCAAGCTTCCAATTCGTTTATTGGGGGCACGTACGATCGTTTTAACCCTCTCAATAGGTAGATCGTGAGCTCCTAGCCTGTCTCACTCAGAGGGAGGTCAATCGATTGAAAGTAATAACTTTCAACACTCTTTTTATTATTATTAATGTTTTGGAAGCTACCTTCGTATTTCTTCTGTTTCGACATAAATCTCTTTTCCTAACTATGGGTTATAAGCAGGAAGCTAACCTCCCTTGTCTGGCGTGAGATCACTGTATACTTACTAATACTTCTGCTACTGCCAGTATTTTGCACTCTTTCACGCACAGGAAATCGCTCTCAAAGCCATATAAATATTTTAGTTCAATTTTGACGAATGTACGTGTAGTACATATTTTAAGTGTGCTTTAAAGATTATTATTTAGATTTATGTTTATTTAATCATACTTTTAATAAAATTATTTATTTATTCATTTACTTAGTTGATTTTGTTTTCTGTTGCTACCTTTCCAACTCACTGAACAAAACATAGATCTCATTTGCTTGATTGAGCTAGTCTGGCGCATTCGATTCGCATATCCTGTAACCCCTTAAAAATAAATGTCTAGTTCCAAATTTCGGACTAGTGGCGCACTGGCGGTCAGTATATGCAAGTCTAAAGCTTTTGTCCGGTATAATACATTATCTAAAAATTACGAGTATTTACAAATTAGGACACACAATGATCTAAAAACTATATCTTTGGGAAATTGAACTAAAAATAAATATAAGACCTAAAAAATTGGACATCTTACCATTTACATAAATGCTGTTTATATATATATCGTTTTGTAATACATATAGATTTTTTTTTCTGTTCCCATCAATTAATTTCAGTAGTTTTTATTTTGTAATTATTTATAAAAGTATTGTATATATTATAAGTCTTTGTTTTACTGTTCTCAGGTATTAATGCAAGATATTTTTTTCCTGCCATTTCTGTAATAAATTTTGTATATGTCATATATTTTCTTGTGTTTGATTTATGCATCCCAAGTTTACTCGAGTAGAAAATCTTCAGTACATGAAAGGTATCCAAAAATTCTGTAATCATTCTCTGGTGGGTATGTTGTAGTACATGCTTTCACTGCTAGATGCCACTTGCAGCCTCCCCCTCATTAATATACTGACAGGCATTATCAAGTGACGTCATGATGCTACATGGTAATTTTTTTATTTTAATAAATGTATCTTTCTTATTTGTCAATTTTTGTGATGGCTAAAGAGTTGGAATATAAAATTCTGTTTTCTATTGGAGAAAATGACAAAAGTTGTAATGGTTAAAACAGCTTACAAGCGAGCTGCTCTGAAGAAGATACAAGTGGTTTAATGGAAGAGCTCAAATTCACTGCATCCGAAAAAAAGCATTAAGTGAAGTCCGATGGCAAATGGCATTTTAAACTTAGAATTCATTCATAATGATCAATCATTCAAGTTCTGAAACACATGCATGATACAGAAAATGCAAATTTCCTGATTTGTAGCAAAGTTGGAAGTGCAAGCTTCATCATGGCAACATACCAACACACGAAACCTTAAATGTGAAACAATTTCTCATCAAAAACAACATGACCTAGGTTATCTATCAGCCATATTCACCCAATCTTGCTCCATGTAATTTCTTTTTATTCTTCCAAATAAAAAAGTGCCTCAAAAGAAAAAGTTTTGTCATCTTAAAAGTGGTAAAAAAAAAAAAAGATAGAGGCATACAAAAACATCACTTTGCAAGAGTTTCAGGACTGCTTCGAAAAGTGGAAAACACATTTAGATTTGGGCATTGCATCAAATGTACAGTATTTTGAAGAAGATTCAATTTGTAACACCTAAAAATAAATCCTCAATTCTTTATTATAAAATTCCAGGTTTTTGGATATCCCCTCATATATATTTTAAAAATTATACTTTCCATATCAAATATATTTTCATAATTAAGTATAATCACAAAAATAATGGAGATTTCTTTTACATGCATTACTCGACATGGAACACAGTTTTAATATTCACAATTTTCTCTTCCATTGAAAAATCCAGAAATCTTTGATATGATATTAAAAAACTTCAAAAAATTTGTGGAATATGCTTAAAGGTTTGGGAACTAATATTTTTCTAAGTGTTGTTTTTCATTCAAAATGAAATCAGGATTTTTTATCTCAGAAAGCCAAACATTAAATCACTAAAAAAGAGTTCAAGGTTACCTTTAATCAGATAATGGTATTAAAATATATATATACTGTAGTTATTTCTTAAAGTATATTAAACATTGTTTTTAAATTAGTTTTGTTAAAGGGAAAAAAACTACTGAAAGGTAATAGTTAAGATTTTACTTCATTAACACTTAAATAAATTAATATATATATGTGCTCTGCGCACAGTTAATGAAGCTATTAATAAATTGTTAAAATTTTTACTGCCAAGCGCTTTCGGGACAGTCTACAGTCCCATATTCATGGCGAGTTATTCTGTTAATAACTGTAAAACTATGCAAATTTATATGCAGATGTTACGTGGACCATTTACGAGATAGGGAATAGCAGGCCTCTCTTCTATTGATTGCCGATGGGTCAGCCGCAATGAAGCAAGCTTCCCCAACCCCACGTTTGGCGTCGTCTGCCCCAGAGCAAATATCAATTTTGTTATCTCCAGCCCCAATTTGATATATATCACTTTACAAATATTATTATGTGTCAAAAGTTAAAAAGAAAATGCATTGACAGAACCAGAAAAAGCATTATTAGAACAAAATTCTCTTTCATGATATTCTTCTCTATGAAGTATTAAAGTAAATGTATAATGCATTGTATAATTAATAAAGAAAATGATTAAAACTGATATTGATTCATGATATTCTAATTACAATCTAATAAAACCAGTTAAAATGTTGAAGAATATGCTCTTGACTGTCTTGAACTAGGAAAAGATGAGAAGATAGTATATTTCCAGAATTTTAAAAAAATTTACAAATTAAAAGCTAAACAAGACTGACATAACTATTCAACAAGACTATTTCATACAAAAACTGGTGCAAAAATTTGCTACAAAAGCAAAATTATAGCAAGGATGTAATTACTTTGGGATAAACAAGGCAAAACTCTCCATACAGTAGTGCCACCTTGTGCCAACCAGATTAATCAATGAAGAGTTTTGCCTTGTTTATAAAAAATTCTGTGCTAGTATAGGGAGATGGTGATCATGTGATACTTTGGGATAAATATGTTTATTGTATGATCTTCAAAGCATAATCTCAGCAAGAAGTGTATCGTAGTTAAAGCTTAGAGCAGACTAGGCTGCATTTAAACCAGAACAAAATTACTAGAAACAAGCTTTGTCTTTAGCAACCCACAAAAAAAAAAAAAATTAGAACTATCTTTATTGATTTAATCTCAGCTTATGAATGTTTGGGGAAATGTTTTTTTTTTCTAAAAATCTCTAGAATCTACAAATACAATAACATTTTGATAAAATGTTCTCTAAGAAAAAAAATTCAAATACTAAATAATAATTATAACAAATACAAAATTTCACAAAATTCTCTTTTACAGAGTTCAGTTTTCTCAACTTCTTTAATTAATATATTTATCAGAAATTTTCCAGACATACAATGCAGGAAATATGAATAGTAATGACATGATTTCATAAAAAAGATCCTTCCCAGAAATATAAGTCTCTTAATGAAGATATGTTTAGAATCCAAATCTTACAAAGACAGTACATTCTCTATTTCATCTAATCAACAGGGATATATCTTGTAAACTGAATATAATCTTCAGTAACAATAAGGCCAACCTTAATCTTGCATCATATATTAAGTTAAACAAGTTAGGCTACATCTCAAAGTTACTTTTAAATCTGTCATAGTTTAGATCTAAAATTATAGAACCAACTTACTTTGAATATTAGCTGACTCTGCTCATGGGTGAAGGAACTGTTCTAGGAACAGTTTCCTTAGCATTAGGATATTCTACTGGATAATATTATCTCCTTAAAACTTCTGAATAAATAGTTAAATACTACCATGAAAAAATATTTAAAGACACTCAAATCTACATCCTATAGTGTTTTTTTTTTCAATCTATTACTATTCCTCTAACAGATATTAGTTGCTTTGCAGAAAATATATAAAAAATTATTAAGAAGACTTATTCCTAACTCAAAACATAGTTTCCCCAATTAAAATACATTTCAAATTAATATCTCTCTAGATCCTCAACCAAAAGTCCTTTCAAATGACTGAAAATTTATGGTATGAGAACTAGATGAGTTTGATCTTTATAGAAATTTCAGTAGTTTCAACATCTGATTAAATATTAACCATAGATGCTAAGAATCTCTGCTCCCAGAATGCAATTTAATAATATTTGATTTATGTAGTTATGTTCAAATATAAAAAGTGAAAAATTAATATCAAATCTGCATGTACAGAAGCAGAATTGAAGTATTAAATAAAAGCCACTAGTGAATCTATATCTTTGTTGAAATGTTTATATATTTTGTAATAGTTAGCTATCTAAATATATATATTAAACATCTGGTTACATATGTAAAAGAATTTGTTTCTAAATATAATGTATAAATAAAACACATGGATTATTTAAACTATTGCACACACAGAAGCAAAAAATAAAAATTTTGAAAAAAATATATAATTAATATTCCTTTATTATATTCTAAATAGTTTTCACCAACAATTATAAAATATATTTTTCAATAAAGTCTTGGATTATTTCGTTTTTTGATGACTGCATTTTCCCATATTTTGGACAAGTTTTATTTGTCGTATGAAATTTCAGTTAAATTATAATTAGTATTAATTCTTTAAAAATATATTTTTTAAAACAAATACTGTAATTGAATAATAAAAACACACACACATAATTATTACACTATTGAAAAATAGTACGAACCTCTACCAATAGATAGCGCAAGTGTACAATCTTTTAATGTTTAATTCACACAAAGATCATATTTCTTAATTTTAATAACCAACAACAATAAAAAAAAAACTGCATTGATTTAAAAAAAAAAAAGTTTCATATTTAATTAAAATATAAAACAATTTATACAAATATAATTAGACAAAAAAAAAATGTCCATGCATCCTTAATCTGTGGTATTTTAGGAAAAGGCATAAAATCCAGACAAAATATCATTAGATCTGTATGTTCTTAATTTTTTTCTCTTTTAATATTTGTCTACATAAAATAACAGTTCATTTACAAAAAAAAAAAAAAAGTCTCTAACGTGTCTTTCTAATAAAACGTAGAACCAAGAATGGGAATATATTGTATCTAGGTAGATTCTAAACAATTGACTTTTTTTTTTTTTGCATATAACAAAAAAAACCATTGGAATGATAGGAAAGTAGGAAACTTTACCGCATTTACTGGTGAATAATAATACATTATATATATACACATACAAATATTAATTACTGATTTTTTATTTTTATCGGGAAAAAACATTATCAAGTTTTTAACAACATTCAATATCATGTAATACATTTGTATTAATATACTATATATATCTTATCACATAGTTAAATCAATGGAATGTTTTTGTTCTTATGTTTAGCTGACAATTATAAAAAAATAGAGTAGGATTATTCTTATTTTTTAATCCTCTAATCTTACAAAAATATAAGCCAACTACAAAATTCCAAAATTATGATGACTGTATTAAAATATAATGCTGTTACGATTTAAAAATAGTATAAAAATAAATTAAGTAAAAATAGTTATTAAAAACAAAGTCGATCTAAAAATTGTACATATAAATATATTATTTCTATTAATATCATAATACTTTATTTTTAAAATAATTAACTCTCCTTATAGGTTAACAGTATAGATTTATAAATAATCTCTATATTACAGAAATATTTATTAAATAATATTCTGGAGTAAGAATTTTAAAGTAATGCAAGAACTATCAATAATATAATTTAAAGTAATATTTGCATCGTATAACTGTTGAGAAATAATATAAATTTAACTTATACAGAAATTGTTACAAAATTAAAAAGACAAATGAATTCATATTGTAAACCATGTCAGTAAATGTATTATATTTAGAAGATAAACCTGTTTGCTCACCTCATTTTGAGCAAGTATATGAGTATATGGATGTATGTTTAAAGTTATATTAGTATGTGTGCGATATGTTGCATATATAACACTAGAATTTATTTTAAAATGAATTCAGATTTTATATAAATCCTAATTTAAACATTCAGCTTTTTTATTAAGTTTATCAAGCTCAATTTAACCAGAACATTCAGTATAAATCTACATATTCACAAATGTAAATATCACAAGTGAATTCTGAAAAAAATTCATCATGCAATATATGAATAAAACTTTACTATTGTTAAAAAAAAAATTTTTTTAAAAACTGAAAATAGAAATAGATAACATTCTGTCAAGTAATTCTATTTTTTTTTTAAAAACTAAATAAAATCAATGGTTTGAAGTAAATAAAATCAGAAATGATTAGATAAACTTCATCTTACAAAGTCTAATTTAAATATTAAAATTTGTTTATTTAAATAAAAGTTTATTTCTGCTGAAAATGTGAGACATTGAGATGTTTTAAATATAAAGGAAACAGAAACTTCTTTTGAAACCAATAAAACAGCTTAATTTTATCATTTGGCCCTCACACTTTTAATAGATTTAGGAAGTAGAAGAAATCTGTTAATTTATTTATCTTTGCCAATCTAAAAACGGTTTATCACCAATAATCCAGCAATTGTTACTTTAGCTTGCTTTACATCTGACAAAATATGATTGCAACTCTAAATTATTTTAACATAAAAGTTTACTCAAGCAACTTTTTATTTTATTTTATAAATCTTGAATAAATTTTATTTTACGATATGAATAATTTTCTTGTTTATCTTACTATAGATTATTAATATGCAAAAATTGTCCAAATATTTTAGTAATTCATTAATTTTTCCCCCCCTAAAATAGCAATAAAAAAAACAAACAAACATTTTAATCCCTAACTTTTAAAAATAAAACCTGTACTATAAGAAAGCATGATATCTGTGTACACACAAATACATTATTTAAACGCTAATAGAACCTCTTCCATAAGAAAGTATAAAGAAAAAAATTCTTAATAACTAAATGTTATTGAATTATAAAATTGATTGCTTGAGAGGTCATGTGATGTTTAAATGGCAGATCAAGAACAGTTTTATTAATTTATTCAGCTGATAATTGATCCAGGAACTTTAGCTCTAAACCCATGTGTCTACCATTATGCTAATCACGTAGAATATTAATATGTTGATATGAAAGTCCAATTTAAAAAATAAAAAAAAACTTTCATTGCTAAATTTTAATTTTGTTTGTTACAAAATACGATTATTGTAGATATAAAAATATATTTTAATATAATATACAGTATATATGTAAATGTATATCCAATAGATATTAAGATTAATAATTATTATTTAATATTTGTTTATGCTTACATACAAGAGCTAATGTAAGATACTTTTTTTATGACCAATGAAAATTTATTTTTTCTCTCTATTACATAGGTGACATTTAAAAGAAAAGGTTTTCTTAGTAGTTAACTCTTCATATTTTTTTCATTGTATTTTGACTCAAGCTTGCTCATATAGATTACTATAAAGATTTTGTTTTACAAACATCCCTCAAATTGTTTTGTTTTTGTTTAAATGAAAATATAGATTTTTTGAAGAGGTATTTTACTATGTGAGGTCATTATGTTTATGATTCTAAGGTACTATGTAATTTGCTTATATTGAAAATGTTTCTTGTATATGTAATTAGAGGGATTTGAACTTAGGATTTTTCAGTCTATCTCAAACAACTGATACACATGACCAGAATGGCAAACTACCACTGATGATGATCAACTGACATTGCTTGATCATAATCCTCTATTGCCTCCTTATTCAATCTGATTTCAAACAGGTAACACACACACATATATTTTATTCATTTCCACTTTGTAAATAAAGTAATTAAAGATTTTACAGCAGAATATTTTTTTTACAGGGACTTTTGACAATATTTACGAGATTACCAGTAAAGATAACAAAATTAATCAGATCAAAACAATGCAGTTGTATTAATAAGATAAAAAAGGATAATACTGGGCAAAGCACTCATAGGAATATGATATTCTGTTATCAGTAGTAAATCCTACTTCATAATACAGTCAATACTAGATAGTCATCTTATCAATCCTTGATCTTTTACTAGGTTGTTACAAATAGATGAATACCTAATTACTGACCACTATTACATGACTTCTGAATTAGCTACGAGTAATTCACTTCAGAATATAAAAATCCTAAGTTTTTTTCTGATCTGAAAATTCTTTAATTTCATTTGACAAAAGCAAATTAATTAAAATAAATTCTTAAAAAAGAAAGTTGGAAATTTTTTATAAAAATTTTGTTGTAGTTTTTAATAAAAAAAATATTTGAGATGAAAAAATGGAATTATAGAAATGTTTATATTACAGTTCTCTAATTAAAGACTAAATTTACAATCTAAATGATGGAAATGCCATGCATATATGTCAACACATTCTGTGTGTGTATATATATAGGTATATGTGCATGCATAAGTCTCATGATTTGCTTAAAAGAAGGTTAATTATCCAGTCACACATTTAGCATGAATTTTGTAAGTTTTTTTAAAAGTTTTATTAAAACTTAAACTTTTCATTCTTTTGCAGTGGTATGTTTATAATACAATTACAACTGATTTTAAGTGATGTTTTTATATAACTAATCATATAATAGCACATCATATAATATCATATTATAAAATATAGCACAGTTATAATACTAGGAAAATAGTAGTTATATCTAATTTTCTTGATATTTATTATTACTTTTTACCTTATAATGCTCAATTACAAAATATTTATAAAATAATGACTATTGCTAATAAGCTTCTGAACTGAGTAAACATCTTAATTTTGTAATATAATTAAATATATTAATATGTATGATTAATAAAAAAATTTAAAAAAAAATTAACTCAGTTGATATGAAGTGTTGGTTGAGTTAAAGAAAAAAAATTATAAATATGAAAATTGTAAAAATATTTCTTGATACATACATTTAATTTTTCACAGATTTTAAATAGACTTAAATAATTTCTTTAATTTTCAAATTAAAAACTGAACAATGTTTGAACATAATTTAAATTGTAAGTATAAATTTAACTCATAAATTTTAAATAAGAGTAGATATATTTCATTAGGAATACTTTGACTAATTACTAATTACTTTCTTTATTTTTTCTGTATATAACTTAATGAAATACTTATTATACATCTATTTGTATTATACAGAGAATTAAGGTTCTCCTCTTTTTTATGAATCTTAGTTTCATATTTAGCTGAAAACGGGACACCTTAGTTCTCTATATCACATTTGTTATTTTCTACAACTAAATGCAGTTTTAGCTATCTATACATTATGATAATAAAACTAATTATATACTTCAGTAGTGGTTTATGTGTGTGTACGTTAGTATGTTGAAGTTTTTGTCCAAAATCAGATGAACTACAACAATATTTGCTATCATCAGTAGTAATTTGTAATTACTTTTTGTTCCAATCCTTTTAATATATTTATTCTAAATTTTAGTAATTGAAATTATGTCAAAAAAACTTTAGTGAGCCTATTATATCATATATATGTAGTTATTTGTGAGTTTTAAAACCATTTTTACTTCTGTTATCTTCATTATTGTATGTATCAATATTAAATTATAAACTTAATTATAATGACTTTCTATTACATATAATAATGACAGAGATTCAGTCAATTGCATATATATATAAAATCACATTTTGATACTCGGCCATTCTAACTGTTATAATATAAAAAATACTAAAACAGAATTTAAATATAAAATTTAGTAACATTCACAATACCAAGTATATTTTCAAAGCTTTAGTATCAGACTAACCCTGAATATGATACAAAAGCATTGAAAATATACTTGGTACAATAAATGTTACTAAATTTTATATTTATACTCTGTTTTAATATAAATACATATATTGAATAAAATACATATATGCTATAATTATTGTGTTATTGAATATAAAATCTTACATGTGATTAAAATTTATTATTCTTTTATTCATACTAGAAAACAAAATGTAAATTCAAAAATTTTTTATGTATTAGTTGTGACATGAATTCATGTATCTTTTTAAAATATATATTTCTTATAAGCTGATTATTTATATATCAAAAATATTTTAATAGATCCATTTTGAGAACTTAACTGCATTATTTTATTAAAGGAACGTAAGAATTATATTTTATAAAACAAGAGTTTATTATAAATGTAATAAAATATAGGAATTATTTTATAGTTCTCTTAGTATATATATATTTTAAGTGCAAATATCTTCCTTAATATTCAGAATAAATAATTAATTTCTATAGAATGCATGAAATAGATGGTTAATTTCTAATATCATAATACATTTGTTGATCAGTTGCTGGGAGGTCGGGTGAAATTTGACAATCAAGAGTTCCATTTCAATTTAGCAAATTAAGTATATTTTTTTTTTAAAAATCTTTTTCAGCTGAGAATTGATTAGGAACTATTGTTTCATGAATGCGTTATTCTCTTTACTGCATTAAGCCCGTGTAGGATAAAGCAATGCAATAATCTGCTTGGGAAGTCTAGTAATGTTTGAAGTCAATGAGTGCAACAGTCCTTCATATTATCAAAGTGATTTTTGTTTTACTTTCCTTGACTGGGAATCAATTTAGAAACCTTAATTTTCCAGTCTGGCACTCTTAATATTGAGGTAAACTGCATTGGTTATTCAGTGTAATAACATATACTTCCATGTCACATCAATGAAAATACCATCTATTTGAAACTTCTACTGAAATGATATTCTGCATTTAATAGTAATTTTTTTATATGTGAGTGTGTGTGCCCATAAGAGCCTTGAAAAAAATATTTACATTTTTCCCCCCCAATATTATTTACCAGTAAATGAGTAAAAAAAGTACCAATGTAACATTAGAGGTAAATTTAAAAAAAAAAACATAAACAGATTGAATGAGTGCATTATAATAAATAGTAAAACTACAAAAATAAACAGCATCTTGAATATAAAACAAGGAAAAGGGTGGAAATACAGCCATAATTTTGAGCAGTTAAATTGCACTTGTAAATCAAATCTACAAAAAAAAAAAAAAAATTTTTTTTAAATTTTTATATTTAAAAAAAAATTCCACTTTATAAAAATGACAAATCTATTATTATTAAAACTATTGTACTAAATGGGAGTTTTCTTTTATATTAAATTTTTAAAAAATTATTTTCTAAAATATAAAATTTTAACAACTTTAGTTCTTAGTAAGGTCTTAGAATTCATCCTTTTTCTAATCCTGCTTATAAAAATTTAATATTACGTAAGTAATCAACTGATGCTGGGTACTTTTATAGTTGTTCGAATAAATGATAAACATTCACAGATATTTCAGATTTATTATAAATCTGTAAATAGCTATTATAGCAAATCACTAATTGTACTATTGTGACGTGTTTTCCGAAGACTATCATCATTTGTACTGATCCTGTTAGCTGAATTTGAAAGAGCTGCAGTCCGATCAAAATCAATTGTAGCATATCCTTCTGATTGCCGGCATGGCGATTCTGGAATATTGGAAAGACTGTACAAACTTAAAGGAGATGTAGGTGTCGTGCTAGGCACACCAACAGACACTGAGTCACTGTTTTTATCAAGGTCCAGTACAATATAATGTACTTGCTTATTGGATTCTCTAACCGTAGTTGTTTGTGGTGATTTTGGTATCTCAAGAACATTAATGTTTGCATAATAATGCTGCTCAAAAGTATTTCTCAGTGGTATTTGTCCATTTTTTGTCTTAGAAACTCCAGCATTTTCAGGAGAAATATTAGCGTAAAAGGGATTTTTTTCCGATTCTGATTTACAAATTTGATGTTCTTGTCGAAGTAGATCATCTAATTTTGCATAGTTCACATTCACATCCTTTTGACCTTTCTTGGCTTGCATGCTTAAAGTTTCAAAATTTAATTTATCATTCACATCTCCTGGAGTAGATGCTTGGGGTAAATCTAATAAGGCATAAGAAATTTCACGCCCTTCTTCAGTTTCACTGAGACCTAACTGTGGTTTAATACTATTAGGGTCAACTACGTTTAAATTATTTAATGACGAGTGAGCCATGCATGAAGTGTTGACATATTCATGAGATGTACCAATAATATTTGAATTCACAAGCGGTTGTAATGTACCACTTTGCAGGGTAACTGACGAACGATCAGATAAGACTCCATCATTTACATAATACATATTCACAGGTTTTGGAATGTGGTAATGCGGACTAGTTGGAGAGAATGACGTTTGTGATGCAGATGTTAAACTACCATTCTGAAGAGGACCTATACGGGAAAAATTTTGGGTAGATATATTTTGTACGCTATGTCCATTAGATGATAATCCTGATGGTGGCTCTGAAACTGAACTTGGTCGACTAGAAGTTCCTGTTTGATTACCATGCATTACATTATGATCTTCTTGTCCAGAATTTTGCACACATTCCTGCAATAAATTGAAGAGAACTTCTGCTCGCTTGCATTTAAATGCATAAATGCCTGGTCCTGTAGGGCAACGACGACCACTTTCAAAGGAAAATAATTCCTGATCAAAACCATATCTACGTAAACAACGAACAGGCCACCGGATTGGTTCTTTTCCACGTTGATATAAAATTAAATCTGTTTCTGTTACTTCAATACGTCCTGGGTTTAATGTATTTCCAAGATCATCTACATTATACACTGCAAATATTCTAGGATTAGAGTCATTTAGCTCTCCTTTGCTTGCAACACAACCCATGATGCCTCTACTCCTGGATCAACTGAAAAAAAAAATAATGCAATTAATTATTCATAGCAAATTATATAAATGTAATTTTCTTAACTTATGCAAATCAAAAGTTAGCAAGCAAAAAAAAATATGTTATGATCAAAATATCGCAAACAATGCATTATAAATAAATAAATCTGATTTCAATACAATAACAGTTGCAAAATGACACTATACAGAAATGAGAGAGAATAATAATTCACTTATATAAAGATATCAGAATGAAAAGATAAAAAGGTTACTAAAAAAGTGTGAAGAAAATATCACTTTTTAAAATAGTTTCTTGCAGGGCATAGACATTTTTAATGCCTTTCCAGAAAGAGGACAAATTCACAAGATTAGTCAAAGGTTAATTGGTGAGAGTGTAAGTTGCTTCTGTTTTCCTATTTAGATAAGAATAGGTAAATAATTATTTACCAAACAACAATTGGATAAATAACTGGATTGACAGCTATGCATATTAACCATATGCTAAAAGGTTTTTTTTTTTTCATATATAAAATATAGTGCACACACTTATATAAATTGTTAATTTTTTAAGCTTTATTAGAAGTTTGAAAAATATTCTTATAAATAAAATATTGATATAAAGAAGACAAAAAAAAAATAATGTAAATAAAATGGCATTATATTAGAATGTTTCAAAAGAGCTATTATATGAAATAAATATATAAGACTGTACATTTTACAAGCTCAATGTTGAAATTGTAACAATATAGAAGGTAATCAAACCGCCACATCAGTGCCACTAAACAACATCTTAAACTACAAGGATACTCTCACCCCAGCCACAAGATAAAGTCTTTAAAGAAATAAGAGCGGCCGTCTTATTTCCAAACTCAAATGGTAATTTATGAGCCAATCTTAAGTGTCTAGAAGTGAGAGAAAAGATTAAGACCATCCATCTTTTTATCATTTGATTAGCTTTCTTATCAAAAATCTGTAATATCAGATAATCCATTAATATTCTGCTTGCAAAGCTTACAGTAGATTATTTTAATAAAAACTAGTATTCAGACAACTACTGATATTTGCATTATTACAGATATGCTGTATCCACTGATTCAAAACCCAATGATTCTCTCATACACTGTTCAAAAAATAAAATTTAAAAAAAATTATCTTAATTTTCCAAATTTTAATCTGCATTCAAAGCACATGGTCCTACAATTGTTACACTGCATCTCACTGCCAAAAAATGGCTGAAGATATATATCACAAATATATAAATAAAATTTACCAATTTAAAATTAATTAGGAATTAGTATTTTTTACATAATTACATATAAATATATACACAGTAATTTTTAAAAATGATTAATGTTAAATTATTACAATATTTTTCCTATGCATAATATCTGACTCAATTTTCATTAGATATAAATAATTAAAAATTATTTATTTATTTATAAAATTATTTTTATTATATAACGAAATTTCAAAACTACATAATAAGAACAGACTTTTTAAATGTTTTTAAATACAATATAACTTTTATTAAATGTACAATTTGATACAATTTTTGTCGAGCATGAGAGAAACACTGGACACGTTTTTCTACCTACCACAGTCAGTGCCATTTGCTCTGAAACAAACGACACCAAACGTAAAGTTAGGGAAGCTTACTTCATTGCGGGTGACCCATCGGCAATCAACAGAAGAGAGGCCTGCTATTCCCTATCTCGTAAATGGTCCATGTAACATCTGCACATAAATTTGCATAATTTTACAATTAATAATGGAATAAGTTTCCATGAATATGGGACTGTAAACTGTCCCGAAAGCGCTTGGCGTTAAATTTAAATAATTCACTGACAATTAATAGCTTCATTATCTGTGCGCAGAACACATATATATATATATTAATTTATTTTAAGCGTTAATGAAGAAAATCTTAACAATCTCATACAATATTTTATTTTTTTGCTAATAACTTATCTACTGATATATATTATTCACAGAAAGACCTGAAACCAAACATCATAAATATGGATCATCATATTTTTCTCAACTGCTGATTAGAAGAGGAGAGCAATTAACAATCATTGTTTTATAACTTCAATTAAGGTTTTGAATGCATCATCAGACTTGGTGGTCGATACTGAAATAACAAACACTTCAACAGTTTTGGACACTACTGAATCGTCTAATCAATATTTTGATTTATTTTAAAACTCATATTTCACCAAGTATTCCTTACTATAAACATCATATGATCACCATTTCTTATGCTTGCTTATAACTGTTATTAAAATAGCCAAAACTCTCTATAGGTATTGCCGCTCTGTGCAAGCCAGGTTGCATTAAATCCTAAGATCTAGGTGCAGAGCTCTCAGATCCAAGGCTCCTCACTGATGAAGGCCACAAGCCAGAAACTAGTCTGGGGATATTGAATAAATAGGCACTAGATGGGGATTTTATGCACAAGCCTTCTGGCATCCATTAAGCCAGGTTGCATTAGATCCTAAGATCTAGGTGCAGAGCTCTCAGATCCAAGGCTCCTCACTGACGAAGGCCACAACCCAGAAACTAATCTGAGGATATTGAATGAGTAGGCACTAGATGGGGATTTTATGCACAAGCTTTCTGGCATCCATTGATTACTCTGGCTTGCTCTGAGTGGCAATACGCATAGAGAATTTTGCCTGTTTTACTCCTTACTATCTGAAATACATACATACATATATATATATTAAACAGATACTATGACAGATATTTTTGCTGTTCTGTCCAAAAACAAATTTGCAGCCCTGATCGGTCATGTTTAATTTCTTAGCTGCTTTAAATGTCCTCCACCACTAGTTGCAAGATTTTTGGAGCTTATCTGCACATCTACTTTTGACCCAACATATCTACATATAATTTATTTGAGCATGATTTTAATTGATAATTGCTATATATATATATATGTTGAATACATAAATATAAAAAAATCTTTTGGTTATTCAGAATTACATATATTTGATAAAATATTGATTTTATTTGCAGCATAAAATAAATAAATAAATATTATAAATAAGTTACAATGGATGATAATGATGATTATGCTATAGGTATGAACTGAACTGTAATAATATTTATTATTTTAAAAAAATTATACTAATAAATTTACAGAGAATTATGTAATTTAAAAACATATGTTTCAGTTCTCAGATACCTGGATTTTGTAAGAAAGCAAATCTCTTGCCTCCGGAAAACGAGATAAATTCTCCTTTTATTTAAACAGAGAGCTCATAAGAATGATAAGCAACCATCTTTTCTTTTTAATTGCGGTGATGGTTAATACATGTGTTTTAAATTTTACATTCTTACAGATTAAATTCGGAAATATAAAATCTTCATCATACACACACACACACACATCAAAATATAAAACAATACTTTAAAAAAAAAAATCGATTTTTGAAAAATGTTTTACTTTAATTGTAATAATTTTTTTTTTTTTTTAATACTATATAGAATTTCTTTGCAGAACTTATATCTTATTTCTATAAATCTCTATATAAAAAGAATATATATATACAAAATATTTTATAAATAAGCACTCCATTTCCTTCCAAGTACTACATCCTCCTTTTTATTGCAACAAATTCCATTTAAACACAAACACGTTTATTTGAATGCACAATTTCATAAGCAGTAGTAACAACGATCAAAGTAATAGAAGATCGTACATGTATCAAAATGACAAATAGAACTTACTTCTGCTCATGAATCCATTTAAGTCTCGTACAAGTGATTACCTATTTTTTCATTGCTTATAAATGTATATCATTCCTTTCCAGTCACCTTATTGACCTCAGTCATTTTGGAATGTGAGATGAAATTAGCTAAATACTTAGTTATTGACCTATGTCGAATTGTTGTCTGCATTTTCTATGCATGTCTTTTTGTAGTTAGAAATTCAATTCAAATACCCATACCGTTGTTTAAATACAATAATGAGAAGTTACATAAGCATCAAAATTAAAGGCCGAGATTAAGTCTAGAAATTTACTCATGAGCCTCTTGCATTATTACTGAAGACATAAAGAAATAATATTTTTTATTCTCTTATCAGAGACTAAGTTTAATTTGGATCAGTGAAATGAAAATAACTATGTACCAGTTACTGATCTTTATTGACATGTGTCTATCAGAAAGAAAATACAACTACATTTGCTTGGAAATTTTCTGCTACTAAAACACGAGATCTGTCAGAGTTATAAAACAAATCAAGAGACCAAAAATATAATTGTAATGAATGCTTGCAAGCATCCATAACTGCTTGGGATTCATTCAAGTAGAAGGTAGTCTTTAAAATGAATATGTGTATTGCTTATATCCAATAGTGGTCCTATATATATATCATGCTATCTACAATAATATGAAATTTTGAATATGTAATGTCTTAAAGCCAATCTAATAATATTTTTTAATTAAAACTAATTCAAAATTCTATAAATTCCTTTGTTCAAAAATGACGTGTAATCAAACATATGGGAAAAAGTGGATACTGTAAACAAAGAATCACATCACTAGAATAGCATCACTTTTAGAATTTCTTTTTTTTTATGTCTTCGCGCCGGGGGGGGGGCGCACACCCCCCCCTGTCTCCAACCACCTCCTTGCTGGGGGGGGGGGTGCTCTCTCGGGGAAAAAAAAAAAAGGATTTTAGATTTACTTTTTATGAATAGAAATGCATAAGTATCTTTCTTTTACACAATCTTTCCTTTTTAACTTAAGCAGAAATTCAGCACATCAGATGATGCTTGATAAAATAATTATAGTCATAGGTATATGCTTTATTAGAATCAAATAAATATGATTAGCAATCAAATGCTTTGCATTACAATAAAGTGTATACATTTGTATATGTAAATGTGATTAATGTGTTGCATAATATTTAAAGTAGATGTTTATTATTAATTTTTTTATCGTAGAAAAAAAAAGTTGTTTATTTATTTTATAAATAAATATATAATACAAACAATGCAACATTTCTTCTTTAAATTAAAATCAACAGTCAGCTCACTATAATAAATAAAACTGCCCCTAGAGCTTATTTCTTCAATCAATACGCTCTTCGGCAATCAAAACAATGCGCAATCACAAACGACTAATTGAGTCAAAATGCACAAATATCACAAGGCAGACTTCTTTAAATCCAATTAAACTATCTTTCAAATTGTAGTCATTAAATAATTTATAACAAACACAACTTTTATTATATAATAATACAAAAATAAAACAACTATATCTACAAAACGAAAGTTATCATCACTTAGGCTACTAACAAATCTGATTTGTTAAAACAGAATCCCCCATCCCTTTCAGATAGGTGAATTTCAACGTCAACATGGTTCTTAGATCCAAAACGTTTGCATATTCAAAAACAAATAATTGCCCTAATATATATATACATATCTGCATTCAGAAATAATGATGTGTGTTCGACAAGCAAATGCCTACAAAAATATATAGACAGGATTTTGAACTAGTTTCAAGATTAATAGACTCTGGCTTGAATTTAAAACTTGAGCACATTTGAAATAACAGATTACTAATTTCATATCTAGCCAACAGTATTTCAACTCTTCATATAGAGCATTGCACGCTAATTTACATTTTGCCACTTATTTTAACTTCATCCTATGATGTATAAAGTTTCTGAAAAGCTTCTTATTCTAAAATGGCCTCTATTTTAACACCTTATTAGAGGGGGTTTGAATACAGATTTTTAAGCCCCCTTCAGCTATTCACTCCACATCTTATGAAACTAATACACATGATCATATTTGTGCAAAAAAAAACCAATGACCTCCAATATACATATTTTGTGCTGAACCAGCACACATCAGTTGATCCAGATCATTATCTGACACACACACACATATATATATATAATCAGTACTCAGTTTATATTAAGATAGCAAATCTTCAAACTTTAATGGACAGGCTTCAACTTTTTCACACTCCAACTCTTCAGCCATTCATATTATTGAAAATCTGATGATGGAATGCTCAAAGTCTTTGTTGATGTCAATATTGTTGTCATATCCATGTTGACTTTAAGTCATTCTGACCTCCCAATATATATGACCTTAACATGTTCATTTAAATACACAAAAAAGAGATGGTCAGAATTCGGGCTGAATCTGTAATATTTGAATATAAGCATAATTTATATATGTTGAACTTTTTGAATGTAATTAGAGGGGATTTGATCACAGATTTTCAAGCTCCCTTTAGCTATCCACTCCAACATGTCCACATAAACTAAATAATAGAATGCTATTATTAACAATGTTGCTTATGAGAATGTTTTTAACATTAACAGACACATTTATTATTTATGATTCCAGCTTACTTTTGATACTAAGTGACTTCTCTCGACTTTGAAAGTATAAACTAAGAATTAAATGGGCAATCCTGCTATTAAAAACAAACTCCTTAAATCATTATTAAACTTTTGGTCTCAAGTAAATTATCCAGTACAATGGTATAGCATGATAGCTTGGAACTGCTGGATAAATACAGAATGAAAAAAACAATTCAAATTCATTATTTTCTAACAGAACAGCAGTGACCTAGTAACCAGTTGGAGGAATATTACTACAACGCAATTTGTGCTCATTGATTTTAGTCACCATGATACCTATAATTGGAAAAGAAATAATTATTAATGTATATCAAGAAATATATATATTGTTTTTACCATTCATTTACCAAAAACAATTAACATATATATATATATATATACAACTGTGATCACCTGAATGTAGTTTTCAGCCCTTAATCTGGGTTGGCTTGGATTCAGGCCTTAGTGAGTTGAATTTTCAAACTAATAGCTTTGAATTGCATAAGAATAGAACGGTAAATCTTAGGCCTGTCACCATAGGAAGACTAAATTCGTTAGAAGTCAATTATATGAATATTGATTATGTTGTGCCTTAGTGGATAGTGATTCCATATATTTTACTGATTTTCTTTTCAACTTTTGATACTAGAAGATGTAGGGTATAATCAAGGATAAGATTTAGTTGGTTTATTTTAATTGTTATAAATTAATTTCTCAACTGAAATTGAACTGGTCTTTAACTGTTATTTTTTTTTAGCCTGTGAACAACTTTTCTTGATATGAATACAAATTAGAATCACACTTTTAAGCTTTCAAAATAACATTTCATATGTATGAATATAATATGTAAGGTAAAACAGCCTTTAAATAATCCACAGTAGCCCAAAGGCTTTTTCAATAGATCCGATTAGAGAAGTAATGAAAAGGAACATCTATTGCTTATGAAGGTTAGCTATTGCCAGGTGTGAGAGTTTGAATAATTTTCCATCTTTGTTTTGCCCTCTAGTTAGTAATAGCTAATTTTCCAATTAGCATCCAATATTAGACAATTAGCTGAGCTAACAATACACTATTAGTTTCACTTAAGCATGGAAGGCAGATATGCATCCACTACACTATGAAATTCTAAGCACAATAATATAATTTTTTATTTATACCTAGTCTCTATATATTATAGTTTAGTCATCTGGGATTTTTTATTTATTTCTCGTTCTAGTATCAACATATTAGAATCTTCACAGCCAAATCCCATAGCAATATTACACTTAATATTTTACACACACATATTTACTACTCCCCCCTCCAATTCTGCCAAATAAGAATGCAAGGACAGAATAAACAGGAATTAGTAGTCAGAATTTCCAATTCCAGTACTTATCAAACATTTAATAACTTTATATGGTCATTTAAGTGAACCTACTATGTAAATATTAAACTTTTTTTATATAATAAATAATGGTTAACCACAAACTCATAATTACTGATGATTGACATATCAAGATTATGGCACTATTGCATTAACACTAGTCTAATCGAGCCATACTACAATGACCATTATTCTTCAGACAGAATTAGATGGATATCTGTTTATCAACCAATATTTAGCAATCATTTGATTTATATAAAGACTGGTTACCTGAAAATACTACCTATGGAGGAGGATATACATTTCTTTGCTATGAAAAAAAATAATTAAGCTCCATCTGAATTACTACACTAAATCTTTGGTATAGTAAGCAAATACACTAATCACTTTGCTATAAGATCCTTCATCTTTCTACAGCTTAATATTTAAACATAGTGTATTAGAATAAATTTTAAAGTGTCAAAAATAAATGCATCAATTTATGAATTAGATAATAAAAAAAATGTATTAATTAAACTTTTTTTACACATTAAAGAGTCACTTAATTGATATCATTTATTAATATATAACTCATAATGAGATCATTGCACATAAAGCTTAGATTTAGCTCCAATAATAATTTTTTGTCAACAATAGGGAAGAAATCAATAACAAAAATATTAGAGATGTAAAAAATGTCTTTTTATTTGCGACAAATATAATATCTCATGCCTAAATGAGTCTATGAAATCATTTTTAACTTAATGAATCAAATGTCATTAGCTGAGTGATATTGTAAAAGGATGGTGCTGTAGTGCTTTGGCTTTAAATTGCTCTCCTGCAGCTACTTTTAGCACTATTTTGCCAGTTTCATATTCATTTGATGATTAAAACTAGAAAATATATTTTGATTTATTAGTTTGAAAAAAATCTGAAGAGGTCAGTATGCTAAAGTAAAAAGAAAAAAAACTACAAGGATCTGCATCTGCCTATCATGTCACTGATTGGTAATTTCTTTGTGAGACTTAATTATAAAATCCTTTAATTCTAATTACCAGTGAATAAAAAAATTATTTTTCTGAAACGGTTTTAAAAACAAAAATATACATGATTTCATTTTGATTTTAGTCAAATTTTTTCTTTTTAAAAATAGAAGTTAAAAAAATTCATTGTAATGGTAAAAAGGAAACTAATTTTCTGAACACAATAGTACAGAACTTGTCATATTTTAATAACTATAAATACATTCATTTTATATACATTTTTTTTCTATATTTGCAAAGTGCCAATATAATTTCTAGGAAGTTTTTAATTTATAAACTTATATTTCTAATAAATCAAGTAGAATTTATTGATTAAATAATAATCATTAAAAAATGCTGGTATTTAGTGGAAACTCTAATCATTATTTATTAATAATTCATTTTTAATTTAAGACTAAAGTATGCAAGAATTATTAAAACAAGAATGAATACATAAAAATTACAACATATTATGGTGTAAATAAAAAAAAACATTGAAAAAAAAGGACAAATCTAAATACTGACAACACAGAAAACCACTGGCATTAAGTTAAATATGAAACCAAAGAGATTGTTGATGGAACAGTTAAGACAAACAAAAGGGGAAAAAATACATTAATATATAAATAATAGTCTATTTCATAAATGGAAAAAAAATTCAAAATGACTGTCGAGAAAAATATTGAATTATACATAGACAGATTCAAAAATAAATAATAAAAGAAAAAAAAGTTAAATGCAATAGAATAAACATTAAAAAAAATCACAGCTCAAAAGAAATAAAAACACCATAAGAGGAACAAATTAGGGCATAACATGATGATCAAAGGGATTAACAGAGTTTTAAATTGGAGGAAAAATCAACATTATTTTTAAGAAAAACAAAATATGCAATAAAGTTTATAAAATAAATCAAACAAACAAGATATGATAGGATTTGCATCTTTCTGATTGAAAGATACAAATCTGGAAAAGCTACTGAAAAATGGAATCCTCATTTATTATATTCATGCAAAAATATAGGATTTAGCTTCAGAACATATATGAAAATAAGAGAAACAATATTTTCATTAATTATAAATAATTAAAATTACATATAGACAAATATTTCATTATTAGATTACAAAAAAAAGTTAACAGAATAAGACACGATTCTAAGTTAACAGCATATTACATATTCTCAAAAAATATTAGAATAATAAAATATGCATATCGAAAACAAAAAGCATCAAAATTAGAACAAAAGAGAATAGATAGAAAATTTGAAAATGTATCGTTAAAGTTGTGTACTCTGTCTAGTCTTTTAAAGAGGCATGTTATATCATCTCTGACTTCCATGCCATGAATAAAAAGGAAACATTTTATGCCATATCCAGGAAGTGGCAAATTTACGTCAATGAAAATCTAGTCCACCCTGATTTGCATATCTAGTTCTCCTTAATTTGCATATTTTCTTCTTGAAAATGAAGGCTTAGACCTTTGAAAGCGCTCGAGTAAACTGATAAAATTTGTCATTCGTTTGAGATAGTGATTATATATTGTAACCGGACCCCCATACAACCCTTTTATTACGTTAGTTGTAACAATTTTCTGATGAGCATGCTGTAGGAAGGAACTATCAATTGACATTCCTAATGCAGATGTTAATGCCTCCTACAACAATATTTCCTGCTCATCAGAGGATGTAGTACCATAAAGACTGGAAACATCTAAATATTTCTATGTTTGGTTTCCCAAAAAGCGCCATTAGAGTTCTGTCTCACTACAACCTGATTTGGGTAGGTCTAGTTATGTCAGACGTAGCTCAGAAGGCATGAGATTCTCATGAACCAGTGCTATAACTGATGAGTGATGCAATAAAACAAACCAAAATTGGACAACTGGATAACCAATTTAATTTTTAGTAACAAAAAAAATTTATTAAATAACAATTAATTAGCAATTTCTAACAAAGTTCATTTCTATCTACATGATAACTCATTTTCATTTTACTTATGAAAGAGTTAGAAGCAGTTCCTTTTTTTATCAATAGTTCATTTACAAATCCATTTATGAGAAGAAGCTTGGAAATATTCTAATTCAACAATAGTTTATTTTTGAATTCCTTTATGAGAAGAAGCTTGGAAATATTCTAATTCAACAATAGTTCATTTTGAATTCATTTATGAGAAGAAGCTTGGAAACATTCTAATTCAACAATAGTTCATTTTTGAATTCCTTTATGAGAAGAAGCTTGGAAATATTCTAATTCAATAATAGTTCATTTTGAATTCATTTATGAGAAGAAGCTTGGAAACATTCTAATTCAACAATAGTTCATTTTGAATTCATTTATGATAAGAAGCTTAGAAGCAGTCAAGCATTTATGATTTAGTCAAATATAAAAGTATATTCATATACATAATCTCTGTTTGGCTTGTGGAGCATTTATCATTTAGTAATTAAAGCATTTCTAATTTAGTCAAATATAAAGGTATATTCATACACATAAACTCTGTTTGGCTTGTGGGGCATTTATAATTTAGTCAAATATAAAAGTATATTCATATATATAAATTCTGTTTGGCTTGTGGAGCATTTATCATTTAGTAATTAAAGCATTTCTAATTTAGTCAAATATAAAAGTATATTCATACACATAAACTCTGTTTGACTTGTGGAGCATTTATAATTTAGTCAAATATAAAACTATATTCATATACATAAACTCTGTTTGGCTTGTGGAGCATTTATCATTTAGTAATTAAAGCATTTCTAATTTAGTCAAATATAAAGGTATATTCATACACATAAACTCCGTTTGGCTTGTGGAGCATTTATCATTTAGTAATTACATTACCCAGATAGAAGTAATATGCAATTAAAGCATTTCTAATCCATATAGTAAATACGTTCAAATATTTTTATAAATAAATTTGCGTATAACTATTCCATAACTTCATTTTATAACGTATGATAAACATGTTCTAATATTTTATAAAACAATTACCTTCCAGTTTTACAGTCCAGTTTACTCAAAAAGAAGACGGGTTATTTCATTTATGGAAAGTCATGGCACAGCGTGGAGAGAGTGAAGCCGCTAAATTACCCCATTGTTATTATCATTCCTCTAGTAAAGTTTTCTTTTTCCATTTTCACGTTTTGCTAAAGCTATATTTTAATAAGTCAAAAGAATTAAGTAATACACTTTTTTTTTTTAAAAAAAAAAAGGATTTAATACGTTCTGCCTCTCTGTGTAAGACGAAAGAAAAAAAAAGTTCTTTTCTTCCCATGACGTGTCTAATTTGAATACTGCCTCAGTTTAACTCAAGTATCTTTCTTTTTTTCTTTTTAATGATTGGATAATTAATTTTTTTTTTTTTTATTGAGACAGATAAAAAAAATAAGATGACACAACATTTTATTCAAATCCATCAATCACAAAATTAAAAATATGATTTTTTTTTAAACAAATCAAAATTTATTGCGTTCCCAATTAGACTGAATCACGCTAGACAGTTTTGAATGGGGGGGGTCTTTGAATATTTATATGAGAAACAGCATATCTGTTTCATTACCCCTCACCAAATTTTGGGATGAAATCGCCTGGAAGTACGATTTCATTCCATATACTATACACATTATTTCTCAGTACTGCCTGGTTTTAGATATGCTGATGAATGGGTAAGATGAGCTGGAAAAGTGAATACATGAACTATAGCTTCCAATGCCGGGATAAATAGATGGCCAAGCACAAACTACCAGTACACACCGCCTCATGACGTCATGGGAAAATATCTCATTTTTAAGCACTACCTCTCTTGTACCTAGAAGTATCATCCAACCGAGAATAGGAGCCAGAGAAAAAAAACAATTTGGCATTCAGCCAACCCTGCTCAGCTTCGGTGAGTCTTAGGGGCTATCATTTGGCCTATCCATGAGACCAAGGCCTATACATGAGACCTATATATATGCACTGCTGGACTACTCTTGGAGCACAACATCCAGGTCGGGATAGTGCCGAGCATATACTTCGGAGCATCATAACACAATGCATCCAAGCAGCTCCGCTCAATCATCCACCATCTCAACATGAAAAACACAAGTTCATGCATCACTACACCACACTCACAAACCCTTTTCCATCAGCTATCTCTATTTTATTCTGAATCATAACTGCAACCTGGTTTGGGAGACTGAGGATCATGGTCAGTTCTCCTATAGTCCTCTTTTGTATTATGAGGTGACATACTTCTGGATCGTCTCTTTGTTGAAAATTTATCATGTTTAACATTACTGTGATGTCTTGCTTCTTCACTTCTGTATTTTCTTTGGAGATCATTGTTACTGTTTGATCTTCTAATTATACGCGTCCGATATGGGCCATGAATACCATCTGTGAATTTTCTCTTTTTCCTCTTCCATGGTGGTACTTCATTTTTACATAAAAGTTTCCTTTTAAATGGTTCTTCTGCCATAGTAATTATTTTTTTGGTATTTGTAAAGGTTTCTTGTTGTTTAATTTCTTTCACACTGATAAATCCCGAGTTTTCAGATTCCTTTTTGGTGTCTTTTCCTGCGTAAGCAACTATATTTTTAATAACTGTCTTTATATATTTTTTTCTGTACTCAATTTTTGATTTGAGTTTATTAAGCTTTTGTTTATAATTTTTATATATGGCTGAGGACTAACACACTTTTCTTTCCATTTTATGGTTTCTTTCTCTATCTCTGTTACTATTTCATAGCATACATCAGACAATTTTTCTGAAACATTTTCTTCTATATTGAACAGTTCCTTAGTTATATGAGAATTAAGTTTTTGATTATGTTCATTTTCATGTTTTTCATCTTCTTGAAGAGTAGAAGATTTTAATTTTGCTTTATTAGATTCATTTTCATCCGTTTGAAACTCTTTTGCTGTATTTGATACAATTTCATTCTCAGCTTCTGTATATACTGTTTCTTTATTTTCAATTTTAGAGGTATATTCCATAATCAGAAGTTTTCCTGAAGGTAGACTGACAATTTCAAGATCACTCTTTGTAATTTCAATTTCTTCCTTTTTAACAATCTCAAATTTTGCTTCATCAGTAATAGGATATTCAATTTGTGATTCCTTTAAAATATCTTTGGTTGGAAATTCCAAAGTCTCTTCCTCATCCAATTTTTTAGACTGAGTTATTTTTTTCATTAACTGGTTGAACTTTTCATTCTGTTTTTCCACTGCTTCTTTAATTCATTTTTCTATTCTTTGGTTTGCTTCTATTGCTTGCTTGTTATATTCTTCTCTTTGTTTATCCCATTTTTGGTTATATTCTTCTCTTTGTTTGATATCTTCTTCTCTTTGTTTATCCCATTTTTGGTTATCTTCTTCTCTTTGTTTGTCTCTTTTCTTTTTATCTTCTTCTCTTTGTTTATCCCATTTTTGGTTATCTTCTTCTCTTTGTTTGTCTCTTCTTTTTATCTTCTTCTCTCCATTTGATATCTTCTTCTCTTTGTTTGATATCTTCTTCTCTTTGTTTATCTCTTTTCTTTTGGTCTGCTTTTATAATTTCTATTATCTGAGCTATCATAGCTATCTTTTCTGTTTTCTGAGCCTCCATGTTTACCATTTTTCTTTTGTTTTCTGAATCAGTAAGCTTCTCTCTCCATCCACACCATGACTTTACTCCATCTTCTTTGAAATGCCTGTTTCATTCTTTATGCCATTCTTTCCTGTGTTGTTTTTCTTTTAAACTTTTATTTTTCCATCCTTCCTGAACAAATTTACATCACTACATCATATGCACTGTTCATATCACAGAATCGTGATCTGCTTATGCCTATGAGTAGGCTAGCTAGATCGAACCTCACAGTAGGGTGGCAAATTAACCGGCCTATGAGTAGGCTAGCCAGATAAGGCCTCACAGTAAGGATGACAATGTAATAGGTGCCTATGGTTAGGCTAGCTGGATAAAGCCTCACAGTTGGACGACAAATGTAACCGGCTATTGAAATTTAACTTTAAATAACAATTGATTCCAAGCTTCTTCTCATAAATGAATTCAAAATGAACTATTGTTGAATTAGAATATTTTCAAGCTTCTTCTCATAAAGGAACTCAAAAATGAACTATTGTTGAATTAGAATATTTCCAAGCTTCTTCTCATAAAGGAACTCAAAAATGAACTATTGTTGAATTAGACTGTTTCCAAACTTCTTTTCATAAATGAATTTGTAAATGAACTATTGATAAAAAAAGGAACTGCTTCTAACTCTTTCATAAGTAAAATGAAAATGTGTTATCATGTGGATAGAAATGAATTTCGTTAGAAATTGCAAATTAATTGTTATTTAATAAATTTTTTTTTGTTACTAAAAATTAAATTGGTTATCCAGTTGTCCAGTTTTGTTTTATTTTATTGCATCACTCATCAGTTATAGCACTGGTTCATGAGAATCTCATGCCTTCTGAGCTACATCTGACATAACTAGACCTAGGCAAGTCAGGTTGTAGTGAGACGGAACTCTAATGGCGCTCTTTGGGAAACCAAACATAGAAATATTTAGATATTTCCAGTCTTTATGGTACTACATCCTCTGATGAGCAGGAAATATTGTTGTAGGAGGCATTAACATCTGCATTAGGAATGTCAATTGATAGTTCCTTCCTACAGCATGCTCATCAGAAAATTGTTACAACTGACGTAATAAAAGGGTTGTATGCGGGTCCGGTTACATTTGGCGCCCAACGTGGGGCGCCAAATGTAACCAGACCCCCATACAAACTGGATAACCAATTTAATTTTTAGTAACAAAAAAAATTTATTAAACAACAATTAATTAGCAATTTCTAACAAAGTTCATTTCTATCTACATGATAACTCATTTTCATTTTACTTATGAAAGAGTTAGAAGCAGTTCCTTTTTTATCAATAGTTCATTTACAAATCCATTTATGAGAAGAAGCTTGGAAATATTCTAATTCAACAATAGTTTATTTTTGAATTCCTTTGTGAGAAGAAGCTTGGAAATATTCTAATTCAACAATAGTTCATTTTGAATTCATTTATGAGAAGAAGCTTGGAAATATTCTAATTCAACAATATTTTCATTTTGAATTCATTTATGAGAAGAAGCTTGGAAACATTCTAATTCAACAATAGTTCATTTTTGAATTCCTTTATGAGAAGAAGCTTGGAAATATTCTAATTCAATAATAAATAGTTCATTTTGAATTCATTTATGAGAAGAAGCTTGGAAACATTCTAATTCAACAATAGTTCATTTTGAATTCATTTATGATAAGAAGCTTAGAAGCAGTCAAGCATTTATGATTTAGTCAAATATAAAAGTATATTCATATACATAAACTCTGTTTGGCTTGTGGACCATTTATCATTTAGTAATTAAAGCATTTCTAATTTAGTCAAATATAAAGGTATATTCATACACATAAACTCTGTTTGGCTTGTGGGGCATTTATAATTTAGTCAAATATAAAAGTATATTCATATACATAAATTCTGTTTGGCTTGTGGAGCATTTATCATTTAGTAATTAAAGCATTTCTAATTTAGTCAAATATAAAAGTATATTCATACACATAAACTCTGTTTGGCTTGTGGAGCATTTATAATTTAGTCAAATATAAAACTATATTCATATACATAAACTCTGTTTGGCTTGTGGAGCATTTATCATTTAGTAATTAAAGCATTTCTAATTTAGTCAAATATAAAGGTATATTCATACACATAAACTCCGTTTGGCTTGTGGAGCATTTATCATTTAGTAATTACATTACCCAGATAGAAGTAATATGCAATTAAAGCATTTCTAATCCATATAGTAAATACGTTCAAATATTTTTATAAATAAATTTGCGTATAACTATTCCATAACTTCATTTTATAATGTATGATAAACATGTTCTAATATTTTATAAAACAATTACCTTCCAGTTTTACAGTCCAGTTTACTCAAAAAGAAGGCGGGTTATTTCAATTATGGAGTCATGGCACAGCGTGGAGAGAGTGAAGCCGCTAAATTACCCCATTGTTATTATCATTCCTCTAGCAAAGTTTTCTTTTTCCATTTTCACGTTTTGCTAAAGCTATATTTTAATATGTCAAAAGAATTAAGTAATACACTTTTTTTTTTAAAAAAAAAGGATTTAATACGTTCTGCCTCTCTGTGTAAGACGAGAGAAAAAAAAAGTTCTTTTCTTCCCACGACGTGTCTAATTTGAATACTGCCTCAGTTTAACTCAAGTATCTTTCTTTTTTTCTTTTTAATGATTGGATAATTAATTTCTTTTTTTTTTTTTATTGAGACAGATAAAAAAAATAAGATGACACAACATTTTATTCAAATCCATCAATCACAAAATTAAAAATATGATTTTTTTTTAAACAAATCAAAATTTATTGCGTTCCCAATTAGACTGAATCACGCTAGACAGTTTTGAATATTTATATGAGAAACAGCATATCTGTTTCAATATATTATAGTTTATATTTAATTTATACATGTGTATTTATATTAACACAAATATAGAGTTTTAATAATAAAATATGCATATCGAAAACAAAAAGCATCAAAATTAGAACAAAAGAGAATAGATAGAAAATTTGAAAATGTATCGTTAAAGTTGTGTACTCTGTCTAGTCTTTTAAAGAGGTATGTTATATCATCTCTGACGTCCATGCCATGAAAAAAAAGAAACATTTTATGCCATATCCAGGAAGTGGCAAATTTAGGTCAATGAAAATCTAGTCCACCCTGATTTGCATATCTAGTTCTCCTTAATTTGCATATTTTCTTCTTGAAAATGAAGGCTTAGACCTTTGAAAGCGCTCGAGTAAACTGATAAAATTTGTCATTCATTTGAGATAGTGATTATATATATTATAGTTTATATTTAATTTATACATGTGTATTTATATTAACACAAATATAGTTTTATATACTTAAGGCTAATTTATATCAAGATGCATAATCATCTACCTATATTTGAATATGCTAAATCTTGCAAACCTCATATCTAAATTTGTTTCCCTAATAAATAACTCTAGCCTTGAAAGAAATTGAGTTCCATTTTTTTAAATCTATTTTTCTAAGCTAGATGAGGACTTGAGTGAGATGTTTAATTAAAATTTAATATAAATAGACTTTGGAAAGTTCATTATCTCATAAAACATCACACACACATACATATTTGTATATTTATGGATAATAAAAACCTACTTTAAATTCTTTAGCTTACACAATACAAGAAAAACAATATTCAATGATTAGCAGATGGCAGTGCATTTAAACCTCTATATCATTTTCTGGCTTCTATCTTTATAAATGACATCATTGGATTACAAGCTAAAAGCATAAAATTAAAAATCCTCTAAGATTTTTGAACCCATCAACCTGCTTGAACAGTTCTGAATATGAAATTCTAGCTCAGGAATTATGTATTTTAATAGCCTCTACTCTTTTCTGAGTTCAGGTATTTTTTTTTCCATGACCAAGACGGTTAGTAATAGTAAATCACTTGATTGTTTAGATTACACAATATGGATAAAAACAGCAGTTCTCTGCTATCATTTAGATTAAGCTTGGATAGTAGGTGATTTGAAATTTTAGGCATTAAACTTGAATAGTAAAATGGAGTTAAAAAAATTGGATTCTAGATTCATAAATGCACTATTTCTTGATTTAAATTCCAAATCCTTATTAATAAAAGCAAAAATCAGAATCTGATCCAAGATGAAGATTTAAATGTACCACCTCCTGTTAGTAAATGATTATTCAAGCTTGCTATAGATGGCAATAGATTAGAGAGCTCCAACTTGTTATTAACATTTCTCACTAGGGAAAAAAGATGTCTGCAATTAGTAAAGGTATTAAAATATATAGTTACTTACAGAGAGTCAAATTGTTTAAGTAAATTAATTTGGACTCAAAACATTCAGGAGATTATTAAATGCATAACTGCATTGCTTCAGGCTTTAAATTTGAACAATGAAATGTGGCTGCTAAATATATACCTGCATTATTTCCAGCTTTAAACCAGAGTTCTTATTAGAAAATATAAAAGTTTGAAACTGATCAGGGGACAATTATGCACTGCCATTCTGATAATCAATGATTATTCAAGCTAATTATAGAAAGAAATAGTTATCATTATCATCAGTATTCTAAAAAATGGATAGGTCCAGAGAATAGTTACATCTTCAATTTCATCCATTTTTCCATTCCATTCTCTTCATTGTCCAGCAATTCAACTCCATGTAACTCTTCCCATCATTTATCTAATAATGTCAATCTCATCCATCCTTTTTTTTTACTGCCACTCACCATTCCCTCCAAAACATCTTTCATTAAACTATAATTTCTTCTTAATACATGCACAATTCAGTCTTACTTTCTCTCTCCTGATTTCCTCAATCAATCTTCTTTTTCATTTACTCTTTTCAAAACATTTGTTGATTCATCCAACTGATTTTTTCCATTCTTTTCCATGTCCACATCTCAAAAGCTTCCAATCTATTCTTAATTTTATTACTAGTTCATGTTTCACAATCATACATACATTAGTACACTCCACACATGGTATTTAATTAATCTTTTTTTATTCACTTTTCAAAGGTCCACAAAATATTTTCTTTCTCTTAATAACAAAATCAAACTGGTGTTATATATTTTTGATCCAGTGCTAATTATATAAATAATAAGCTATAACTAGCTTACAACATGCTTGCCATTCTTAAAAGCATATATCTTCTATTTTATGATTAAAAATTTATATTAACTCAGTATAAGTAAGATAAATTAAGCAGTGCCAAATAATATGAAATATAGTCAGAGAGATAAAATTTTAACTTAATTGTAATATTTAGTGCACTCACTATTAAAAGTTGTGATGCAATGAGAAAAAATGAAATTATTTTAATTTCAGCCCTTACATAGATACCTAAAAAACTCTTAACATATGTAAGAAATTTAAAGCGGAGTTAATTCATTCAAATCAGATTACAACAGTTGATTTAAATATCAATACATAATTATGTTTAATTTACCTTACATATAAAGTAATTAGTATACTTGGCTATTATTATATAATGAATTGTAATTAACTCTGTCCTTGTAAATTATATCATAAAAATGATATGAATAAGGACATTTGGACATTATCATTGATGTTATATCACAACATTGGCACTGGTGATCCTAGTACTAAATATCACATTGCATTTAAACTAGGAGTCTATCTCTCTAAGTAAATTATATATATATACATAAAGTAGAAATTAATATAACATTACAATACTAGCCAAAAAACAAAATTTTACTAAAATTCTTCCACAACTATGGTTTCATCTATTAACAAGTAGACATTTTCAAGTGAAATTCAACAAAACATACAACATATATAAAATAAAATACCCTTCCAATCATTCACTTTATCAACTTCTTTTAAATTAAAGAATGTCTTCATGATATTAATGGCTTCATATTCAAAAAAATTTACCATCAAAGTTTCTTTTATAATTAATGAAACTATTGCTTTTAAATTGTTTCAGTGTTCTATTGAAATGTCATTTTTCAAAATTATGTATATATACAACTGGTAAATAAATAAATAGAAATGAATAGACAACATACTGCAAATAATTAAAAATATAGCAGGAGAATAACATAGGCTGGATATCACACTGATGTTGATGTAACACAACCTCAAAATAATTTTAAAAAAAAACTTCAGAAACTTGAAAAGTCATCCAAAAGAAAAAAAATGTGTGTCAAGCATTGGTAACGGAGGTCAGCGCAGCTGCCTTGCAAGCAAGCAGTTGCTTCCAGACAGTTGTCACAGGTTGGCTTCCCAGCTGATGCTTTGACATATGAAAAAAAAAAGAAGAAAAAATGTTGCAACATATTCTCCTCACGAGTAATTAATGATAAGAGGTCAGCGGCAGCTGCTTTACAAGCCATTGTCCCAGGTTAGTGGGTTCGCTTCCCAGCTAATGCTATGACACACGAGAAAAAATAAATAAATAAATAAAATTAGATTTTTAAATATATATATAATGTATTTAATAAAATACTGCAACTATTTTTTTTTTAAAATTACATATTGCTTTCTTCTTTTTTTTTCACATGGGGATGCAAACCCAGGCCAGCTGCTTGTAAAGCAGCTATGCTAATCACTAGACCACCAACGCTTGATATTGCTTTCTTAAAAATGTATTTTAACAGTTATTCCCAAGAAGGGTAAATGTGGGTTTAGCTAGTCAGCATGGAAATAGTAGGAGGTAGAGACAAGAAAATAAATCTAATCACTTTTTTTTTCCTTTCCAAAAATAATTTTATACATTATTCATAAGTATAATACAAAATACATTTTATCCATCTAAAATTTAGATTTGAAAAGTTTATATTAATTAAGAAATTTATAAAATGCGGTTCAATTAATAAACACTTTTTTTTTCATTTTAAAATCTAAATGCATTAATAAAAGTATTTAATTTGTGAATTAAAATTAATAGATAATTTTTTAATGGCAGTATATTTCTTGTATCGATTTTATTAATGGTTAACTATTAAATGTCATAACAAATTAATTTCAGAGAAAAAGAATTGTTTTTGAATATAGTTCGGAGTCATGGATGGAATAAAATTTTATATAATTAGTTCTTTTAATAAAATGTATTTAAAAAAAATATCTTATATAGCATATATTGAAAAGTTAGCATTGACAATCTGACATTAATGTTGTAATCAGGTTACTGGTAAGGGGCCACGGGTATTGGGCAATCAATGAGATTTGGATATAAAAGATAATCTAATTGAAAATGAGCAAAGACATTTTCAGCTTACCAAAGACTAAAAATTGTTCCTGATGCAAACAGTTTTTTTTCTTTACCTCCTATTTTACCTTGTTGTCTTCAGTCAAGTGCTAATTTTACTTATATCTAAATAAATATCATTAATATCAATAAAGTGAAATTAAGATGTATGCAAATGCTAACATAAGTGCCAATGGAAAACAATATCTTCCAGAATGAAAAGCAAAATCTAAAGACGTCAGTTTACTGTTTTGAATATCAGTTCAAGATCAATATGCATAAAAAAAATATTACTGAATATGCATTTTTTAAAAAAAAATTACACTATTTTAATCATGGATAGTAAATCACACATGATAACAGATAAATATTTATATAGTTATAAATACACATTCAACAGATTTAAACAACACATTTTAAAATATGTGATTTATTTAGATATTTATTTTTTTAAAATTTCAATTGCAAAATTTTGACAAATTTTTCCAAATTAAGATCTATGTTGTTTCTATTGTAGATAACATAAGGCTATGTTTGAAGGGTTATGAAACCATAGCCAAGTATATAAAAGTTATCCTTCAGATTTAATGTCTCAGTTCATATAGCTTAAACAATTATTTTTTATATACTAAATATTTTGTCAGTCTTATTTCATTTATACTAATTAAAACATTACACTTTTTCCAGTAATGTTAGTAATCCATATAAACATTGACAATTCAGTATTATATCTTTGGAAAAATGGGAGAGGTATTATTATGATAATGATGATGATGGTGATATTATATAAAAAATAACAGAAAATCCTACGTTACTGATTTGAAAGACATAGATAAATCAATATTAGCCATTTCTGTTACTCTGTGATTTGAATTCAATTTAACTGTGGTTCTATTAATTTCTGAAGTATAATTTATCCATTCATATCCTCAATAACAGCTTGATACTCTTCTGAAGAGAAGACAGATTCGATTTCATGGGCACTATTTGCAATAGTCCTAATTTTTTAAGATTAACCATTTATAGAGCCTTTTGCATTGGTGTCTTCACTATCAAGGGATTAAATCACCATAATAAAGTATTCCAATTATCTAAATGGTTTGACATTATTCAACCCTACCTATTACATTTACTCAAAACAAAAATCTCCATAAGTGAGGCGTTTCAACTTTTTCCAGATTATTTAATTCACTGTTAGTGGAAACTGGTTTATAAGTAAATCATGTCTTTCAAATCATTCAAAATACTCTATATTGAACCACATATATTAATAATTATACTATATTACATAGCAATAGCTTTGAATATTGTCTTTGTTTATATCCCTACAAGTATCAACATTATAAATAAAATTAATATTGATTCTTAATTCTTTTTTTTTTGCAATTTCACTATATCCATGTTTACTTTTAGGAAATGCTAACATGAATTACAGAAATTTTATTTATAAATGGATATGCAGATTGCCCTTTCCACTGATGAGTGGTAAAAACTTCTTGCTTAATTTATATTCATTTAATAATGGAAGATATCCTACTACTAGACTTGATTTTTACTCTCCAATGTTACACTATATGATCTACTACTACTCTTTAAGAACTCACTTTTCTCTGATGATCTATCCTTAATAGTGTCAATGAACTTTGAATTATCACAAAAATACTCAATAAACAATTCATATCTTCCATCCAAACAACACCTCTGAATTACCCTTTTTCAGAAATATATATCAAATTATTTAAACTCAACAATCCATATAAACTTGGATTGCATTCATTAATATTTTTTCTTCACTATCAATGATATCATCAAAATTCTTGTCCCCTCCCCCTTATCAACAAGACTATTACCATCATCAGATTAGATTAGATTCAATGGTGACAATATAGAAATAAAAATTCTGAGAGGCCAATACAAATCTACATGCGACACAGTTAGTCAATACTTAGCAATCAAGGAAAAAAGAATTTATCCTAATAAATCTCATACTTGATCAAAAAATTGTACTTGATTGACCTTAGGATAATACCCAACCATTAGAGTATCTACTGCACTAAATATTTAAAACCATAAGTATATACAGGTGACAATAAGCTATATCTTTATCTTTACACACTACAAAAGCAAATCTCAAAGCAGGGAGCCATTCCAACTTCTTAACACTCCCCTCTTTATGCTAGAAGAACTCAATGCAAAACTAGCTTCTCTCCCAGTTCCATGCTATCCAGGTATTTATGGGATACAATGTTTCATTTTAACCATTTAAATCATTTTACAATAAAATATTATCTACTAATGGATTTTACAGGGGTCCCCAACCTTTTTGCACTTAAGAGCACATTCTATAATACCAGCCAGATGGCGGGCACCATTTATTTTTTTCAACCAGATGGCAGGCATCATTTATTTTTTCAATGTAAATTTATAGTTGGATATTGTTAATATTACACATAATGTACAAAAAAATATTTATTTCAAAAATAAAGTTTTAACATATAAATAATGTTGATATTTTTACGCTGTAAAAGTATAGTATGCCCTACAATTTGATTACAATATAATACAATAATTTATAAGAAATGTTAAAAATTAAATTTATCTGTATCAGATAAATAATTTTTTATCGTGTTCGGATAGCAGTGGGCACAAGTAAAATGGTCTGCGGGCATAGGTTTGGGGACCCCTGCTTTATACCCTTTATATAAAAAAACAGGAAAAATATTTTTGAATTCAAAATCTTAAATTTATATCAATAACTCTTCAAGGAATTAGGATTCTCGAATCAGCATTAAAAGACAAACTTAAGTCAAAGGAACCTCAATAAACTATGCAGTCTTTTTATTTAAAACAATTACAACCACAATAAGGGAAAAGAAAAATACAACCAATTAGTAATTCAATTTGATGTTAAACCCACATTTGATTGGTTCAAATATACCTCCTTATCAATACCCTAGCGAAATCTATGGGAATGTACAAACCTCTATATAAATCACAAAATACATGCAAACTTAAATGGAAAACATTACCAAGCTTTCAATCCATACTATTCAGTACTCTTCACTACATATATTAACTTCCCACTGTTGGAGATTGAGAAAGAATTACCAAGATATACACTCCAGCCCTCAAAATCAGCATCTCAGCCATTGCATATATGGACTATATATCAATCATCCTATCAACATTTAAGCAAATTCCAAAATTACTATGAATTCTAATTTCACTACAAATTATAAACTTAATATGAACAAATCAAGTGCTATGCTTGGCCAATCAATACAGGTAAGACACATAATCAATACTTCAAAGATAATCCAAATGCCTTTCTTGAATCTCTTCTCTATAAGTAATTCGACAATTTGAAGCCTAATACAAAAACATAACTTTATTGCAAAAGTCAAAACCAACTCATTCTCCAAATTATACTTATCTCTCTATTCAAAAATTTCCCCTTTTAACCTGAATTTCATATTTGTCACTGATAATAATCTACACAAAAACTTTTTTTAAAGAAATATATTCTCAACTAAGAAAACTACTTTGGGGGAAATGTACCACAGTTATTTGATTCACTTGACTTCTACAACTACCAATTCTCAACAGTCTTTGACTATATAGGATAAATACATTCAGAATTCAAAAAACAGTAAATTCTTTTTTTCTGCATTAAATTATTCCCACACTTTATAGAAAAGTATCATCAACAATACTTAAATTCTTGGAAAATTGCATCCTTCCACTTTGCTCAATTCCTTCCAGTTCCAAATTCAAAATATTGCAGATATTTAGGCTCAGTCAAATTTTTCCAGATTCTGTAAATAAATCAATATTTAATATAAATAACAACAACTGATTAAAAAAATTAAATTCTGATCACTTGAACCAAATAAACTGCAATGGTTAAATGATTGTTGCTGAACTAATGATAAAAATTTTACAAACCCCCAACTACAATACAATGCACATTTCACTACTAATTAGACAGATGAAATGCACTTATGAAAACTTATCCTTGATGACAAGAAATTAATTAATTCTTACATGATTATCTAAAATATTAAACCACAAGGTACAAAATATTAGATAAATTGTTCAAATCTTAAGATTTGAAATAAGAAAACCTAATTACAGTCCATCTAGTTATTTAAATTTAATGGAAGATGTGTAAAAGTCACAAAATAACAATCTAATTAATATTTGGAATTAAAACAAACCACATGCAGACTTCTTTATAAATCTTGGTTTGTGTATATATATATATATATATTGAAATTACTAAATACACAATCACCATTTCTTATGCTTACACAAGCTGTTTACACAGAGGCTAAACTTTCCATGCAGTAGTGCCACCCGAGCAAGCCAGAATAGTAGTTAGATAATAAGAGAAAAAGTGACTGCTGGAGAGTTGCATTAGATCTTAAGATCTAGGTGCAGTGCTCTCAGATCCAAGACTCCTCACTGATGAAAGTCACAAGCTGGAAACTAGTCTGGGGTATATATAGGCACTAGATGGGGATTTTATGCACAAACTTTCTTGCATCCAATGATTACTCTGGCCTGCACTAGTGGTGTTACTGTATGGAGAGTTTAGCCTCTACATTGAAATTAATGGGCTATTTTTAAAATAGAAGACTGTGTTCATTTGTTATTGATTTGATTTATTTGGAATTACTATATTAAAGTTACTGTGACAAAGCTACGATTGTCCCCCCTCCCCTTCATACTTTTAATAAGTATGACCACAAGATTATTTCAGAATTTTTGGTAAATATATTATAATTTTAATTAACAAAGCAAAATATTAATTTGAATTTCTCCCAATTGTCAGAAATGTTTTAAATCTTGGGAACAAAATAAATTCAAATTGTCAAAATAATAATAATTGTGACAATTATTTAATTAACTCTTAATTCAAATCATTTAAGTAACTGCCTTTAGAAGCCATTCTATTTTTTTTTTCATAAATTAATGGTAATTAAGTTGGCAATTTCAAATTCAACTTTTTTGATTGCTATAAGCAAAACCATCATTAAAGAAGGAAGAAAAAAAACTTTATTCTAAGCAAATATTACTAATAAGGTTTCACTTTTTAAAAAAAATTGTGAGCAATTAGTATTTATATAGCTCCCATCAACCCTATTTAATACTTATTTTTACTTCAATTAATTTCACCAAGAAACTTTGATCTTTTATAACCAACTCTTCAAAATAATTTATATTTTACATTTTTTTTCTTTAAATTACATTAATTATAATAATAAAAACCACAACATTTCTTAAATACCATTGTTTCAATACATATAAATATATATACATTTTAGTTATAATATATTATTTCTTTAAATGATTTTACCAATATATAACCATTAAATGTATTATTTATCCAGGATCATAAATATGGACTCAACAATGTGACAACATTGGATACTCTTCAGAAACTTTATAACAAATTGATCAAATACTGTATACAAATCCAGATCAGATTACGTTTGTTTTTATTTTATAAAACAAGAGCAATTAAAAGCCCTAATTCTGTTTTATAATCTTCATAAGAATTTGCAATATATCCAAGTATATAACTAAATCAAGATACGAAAAATTGATAGTAATCTTTCTATTTTCTACTTTACAGCTTAATAAGCAAAATTTTCAATTCTATGTCAAAAACAATCTATGAATAGAGATTAGAATATAGAAAATATTGTTTTATAATACTAAAACTTTAACTAAATACATATATACTAAATGCTTAGCTAATTTTGAAATGTATGAAAGATATAAATAAATTAAATGACATATCTATTGGGACTAATCACTAGTTTTTGTAGGATTCTATTGCAAAACATAAATGCTAAGCCCATTTTTTTGGGGACAGCAAAAAATAAATACAATGCAAAAAATGTAATCATATACAGAATAGTTAAAGAAAAGTCATTAATAAAATGTATATTAAATAAATGTTAAATATAATATCGTCACTTTCACACTTTCAACTATTATGAATGCTCTCCATAGTTTCTTTTCTTATACACTTCTCCAGTAATCTTCCTTATCTCATACATACATCTCACAAATGGTCGCTTTCTAAATCTTCTATAATTTCTTATGACCAAGATTAATATCTATCATCATTTCTTTTAGCAATATGTCCAGACCAGCTCCATTTCAGCCTCTTAATTCTTTCAATAAAGTCAGTGATACCTTTTTATTCTCTCATCCATATATTTTGTTTTTGATCATTCATTATTATTCCCAATAATATTTATTTTTACAAAGCACAGACGGTATTGACATTAAATTGAAACTGCAAATCTCTCAAGCGCTTATGACTATCACCAACCAATCAAATCATAAGCACTGAGACAGCGAATTTAATAAGAAAAGGGTGGTTCCACCCTCTTCTTTACTTGTCTTTCTATATATAGCCAATCTAAAGTGCTTAGATCTGAAAGTGTGAATCTTAAATAACTTCACACTCAACTCACTGAGTTCAAATTACAAACATACAGAAGTCTCAATTTAATTTCAATACTGTCTGCATTGTGTAAAATAAATATTATTTACATATATTGCTGCAAGTTATAACATCAAAAAACTACTGCGTAGTAAATCGAAAGATTTCACGCTGTATGTTTGTAATTTGAACTCAGTGAGTTGATTGTGAAGTTATTTAAGATTCACGCTTTCAGATCTAAGCACTTTAGATTGGCTTGAATATATAGAAAGACAAGTAAAGAAAAGGGTGGAACCACCCTTTTCTTGTTAAATTCTCTGTCTCAGTGCTTACGATCTGATTGGTTGGTGACAGTCATAAGTGCTTGAGAGATTTGCAGTCTCATTTTATTATTCCCAATATGTATATTAAGTATAAATTCCACAAGTATATTGTGTCTATTATTAGGATTTTGATTCAAATGCAATTCAAAATCATTTAAAAGTAATTTATTTTTTGTATAAGAGAGAAGAGAATATTTATATAATGTAGTTTATTTGTTGCTAGAAAAGCAAAAACTGAAAACTGTTAAGATTGATAAGTCGGTCCATCTCTATCAAACTTTGTTATTTCTTGATATAGTCACTAGTCAAGCAATCAGCAAATTCTGTATCTTAATTACTATATTAAACATATATATTCTTTTTATAGGCAATGTAAAGAATATTTGCCTCTTAGGGGTCATCTAATCTTTTAGCCATCTTTCTAACTCATTTATCTGCTTATCTATCTCTATTCATCTGACCATCTATCTATCTAGTTTGACAGAACAAAAAAGCAAAAGCAAAATGATTAATGAAAAATTTGTTTGAATAGAAAAACTAATAAATTAAGTAACCTTTTTTAAAAATTTACAGTAAGATTAAAATGGGTTCATCAAATTTCTATGTCAAACATCAAAATGGTAGACAGAATACAAATTCTGAAATTTTTTTTCACTTTTCTTAGTTGGAAATCAATTAACAACCTTTAGCTTTTCAACCATTATGGGGGAAAAGTAGGCATTATTACAGTCAAAAATTTGACTGCTTAAAAACTTAAATATCAAAAATGTTTTTGTTTTTTTTTAAATTAATTACTTAATACAAATTGAGAAACAAATGAACCAAAGAACAGCTTTAACAAGGAAAAAAACTTTCTCAAAAATAAATTAGTATACTGTACCATTCTAAAATTATTTATGATCAGATCATGATCTTTCATTTATTCAAAAATGTTGAATGGTTTTCTTTTTATAGTAAAAATTGTTAATGTAAGTAGAAAAATTTCAAATTTTAACAATTTTTGGAAAAAAAAAAACTGCCCTAAAAATCTTTCAATGAATGAGTATAAATAACCTTTTTAAAAGTATGATTATAATTTATCAATTCAATGTCTATTAGCCCAACTTTATGCACTGTTACCAATTTGTGCAGTACTTGTAATTAAATTTAATACTATATAACAGCAATTGGAAAAATACATAAAAAAGTGATAGCTTTTTATACACAAAATGATCTCTAATTGAACAATATTTAAATACAAAAATTGAATTCAATATAAAGGATTTGTATACATTTCTATCTCAAGACATAATAGAAAAAAAAAAGAATCTTATGTTTATCATGCAGTTTAACATACATAAAAGATGATACCTATAAATAAATAAACTTAAAAACTATTTTATAAACAATACAATAAACAGTTTTAATTTTGGAATAATCCTTTTACTGATAAACTATTACTGGAGCTAATAGTATGCTAAATCTGTAACATATTACAGCAAATATATAGATTTATAATTCTTTATATCACTAGGTAATAAAACTAGATAGAAATAATCTCAGATTTCACAATTGAGCAAATAAGTTAATACATAACGACTTTCTGAATTGAATATAGTTGCATAGAATTCTCTGGAAAATATTTTATATGTAAAAAAATCATTTAATAATGATAACTTTTTAAACAATTTATTTGAAAATACCAAATATTGAAATGGTATACTCCTATCATCATATACATTTCACCTATTTTTCTTCATAACTCTATCTGTGCCAGCTTTAAACCCTTCATGAATACATATATAAGGATGCTAACAGTTATATATGTATCACCACATCCAGTAGTGCCACCCTGTGCCAAACAGAGTAATCAATGGATGCCAGAAGGCTTGTGCACACCCTGTGCCAAACAGAGTAATCAATGGATGCCAGAAGGCTTGTGCATAAAATTCCTATCTAGTGCCTGTTAAAAAATTAAAACAAAGATATAAGTGATTTTAGTAAATTAAAATCTTACAAAGGTATTAATTAATTGATTCACTCACAGAAAATAATTTTGTTGTCAGAATTATCGTCTGATCTTGGGATCATATAAATAGGCCATATTTTATACATCAAGATCTTAGTATATTTTTAAAAAGCATTGCCACCAAATTCCATGCCAGTTGTAATTTTAATATGTCAGAGTAAGAGAGTGAGATTTGCTGTTTCCTTTGCCAGGGAGATGATGATCTCTAGTCCCACCCTATGTGCCAACTGGTGTGAAATTATCACCAGAGTGGGAAATGTTCCTGCAAACAGCTTGCCACAAGAAGATAATAACTAACATGCTACCCAAAGAATAAGCTGTGAGAGGCTAGGTAATCATCCAAACACTGGAGAGCTCTAAAATAAACTGCTAAATCTTTAAACCTTAATTTATTTAAAGTTAACTTATAATATAAAACTGATCATTCAAACCTAACTCTTTAAACTTTCATATAAGGTAATATATAAAACTTGTATAAACCTTGCCTGAGACTAATCTGTAAACTTCTATTTTACCTATTGTAAGATAAAACAACTGTAACAATTTATTTAAACGTATAATTACTGTGGTTATGCCTATATATTTAATTCTATTTAATCACTTAAAATTATCTTATATGTGATGATATGCCAAATATTTCGAAGAAGAGTGCTTTAATTTTGATAAACTTTCAGCGATGATATGATAATAAATATCTTCATTTTAAATATCTTTTAATAATGTTTATTTTGCTCACTAGCATGCTGTTTCAAAATCCTATTATGTTGGAATAATAACTGATCGCTATGTACTCATTATCATTTTGATTTAGTTTTATATTATATAAATATCTATTATGGTTTGCAATCAGAGTTATAAATTATGACTTTTAATATCTGTTGTATCTAAAGTGATGACTAGTCTTAGAGACAGCATAAAGGTGTATTTATTTATGTATTCTTAATTGCCTGTTAAATATACTTTCTTCTCCTTAATAAAACTGATTCAAGATAAAGATTGAGAATATTAAACTAGATTAATAATATATTTTTCATCTGTTGAGATAGCATGATTATTATAGTATTTTAAGAACTGGATTCTGTTAGTTATACGGATAGAGGCTATGTGTTTTTAGGTATATTTAATTTAAATATACATATATGTATTTTACTTTATGCATTGCGAGTGTTCTTAAAAAGTACACTTTGTACAATATGTATTGCTGCATCTTTTAATGGGCTCATGGTAGAGGTGCCCCCCCCTCCCATATACTTAGTTCGGGTAAGGCTATCTTTTTATTAGGACTGAAGCACAAAGATTGAGACCCCATTTTGTCTTAAACCTATCCGAGTTCCTGAAATTAAAATGTTCGTACTTATTAGTAGCAAGCTGCCCAATCTTAGGATACTGTGTATTTTGATGCGAAATCCCATGAATAATTACTCACCCATACCATGAACTTATTTCTTAATACTTTAGACTGTGCCATAGCAAATATATGTGGATCTAAGGTAATCAGTTCTTCCCCCTGCATTAAATAATTATTCAGCATTAGACTTAAACCAAAACTTTGATTATTAGACTAAATCTGCATCATCCTTGAGCTTAATTATATGCTCATATCTTAAGATATATATAAATTGCAGCCATATTAGTGCTGTAATTAGCAATATATCTTGGGCTAGCATATTCACTTGTAATTTAGCAAACCTTGATATAAGGGTAGGATTTTGGCACATTAATCAACATAGGCATAATTTATTTACTGTGCACACATACATATCTTTAGTCATTTTTTGATAAGATACACTGTAACTCAATTTAATCTCATCTCAGGGTGTAACGCATACCTGCATTTGATTATTTAATTATTGTATAATTATTGTTTTCCTTTTTTTTTTATTTGTTGACTTTTATTTATTAATAAATTTATTTAAATTTAATTAGTTTCCATATCATTTGCTCCATTCCAGTCCAATTATTATCTTTGATATTTTTATATGCATTATAGTTTAAATATAGTTTTAAGTGTCAATTTTACCTTTAAGTTAGTGTGTTGTGGGGTCTTGTGTCTCTCCCTGTTTGGAGCCGGCTCATGAAAGAAATTGAGACCTGTGTGTAACCTTAGAAATGTCATTCATAATATGTTAAGCCATAGAGCACTAGTAAATGGTTTGAAGCTTGGTCAGACCTGGAATCTCACTATCCCATTTTGATCGGCTTTGGTGTATTTTACTTGGACTCAGTTTTGTTACGTGAATATACAAATCTGACGGCTACAATATAGATTAGAATAATGCAGAATAGAAACATATGAAGAAAACAAATGGCCAAAACAAAGAAAATCATCATGACCCAAAAAGATATGAAAATTCATAACAGGTCATATTAACTATTATTATTTTACTAAATGTTTAAGATCCATAGCCATATATATACACCATTAAATTAACTAACCATGACATCAATTTTAATAAAACATATATTCTGGCAAAAATTGAACAATATGACCAAAGATTGCTAAAAGAACCTATAGAGATTTTTAAAAGACTTAACAATATTTGGAAAAAGCTATTGGAGGTTTTTAAAATTTCTCAACCAATAGAATTTGAGAATGAGGAGAAAATAACAAAGGAAAAAAATAATGATTTTAAATCTCATCACCCACATTCTTATGATTCGAGAAAGAAGAAGCTCTGAGAAAAGTACTTGTAATTGTACTGAAACATCAGTTACTTAGTTATTATATATATAAAATTTTTATACAGAAGCACCTGGCAATAATAGTATAAATTCATCATTTATCCATAAGAATATTAGAATATATATAGATAGATAGAGAGTTATTTATATAATCATAATTTGCAAAATTATAATAAGAAAAATAGAATTTAGCCAAGAAGAGTTATTGAATGTATGGATTAAAAAATTATAATTGTATTGGAAATGGATGTTCACTCAATGTATTACTTATATTATCATTATATTATTAAAAATAGTTACAGTTATTACTTCTTTTTATTCATTTAGTTTGGTAAAGCATTTTATTTAATTTCTTACTTACATTCAAACTTGTCTAACTGTTTATTTAGTAGATTTATAACTAAATCTGCTGAGAATAGAGAATAGTGATTACAATAAATAAGTCATCCAAAATTTTAAAAAAAATGTTCAAAATAAAAGCAAATAACTTAATACAAATCATGTTATACATATATTATAACAGGATGAGGAAGTTTTGGTGTGATGGCAATCTTCAAATAATAATCATAATCAAAATATAACATTTTCAAAAAAGTATATATTTAAAATATATGATAAAATATAATTAGAGATATTATTATTTAAATATAGATATTAAAGTAATCAGATATTAAAGCAATATTTAATATCACAAAATTATATAAGTAATGTCATATACTAAAAGAGATCATGAGATCTCTGAGAGATCTGCCCAGTTAAACTTTTTAGAGCAAAATAATTAGTATAATTAACCATACATCAACCAGCATTAAAAATAAGTAAAAATCACCATCATCATGAATGATCAATAATAAATAAATCAACAGTCAATCCTGTGACTAAATCTGAAATGGCTACTGTAGAACAGGCCAATTATTTAGCCTTTGCCAGCTCGAGGCAATTATTTAAACATTAATTTGGACATACAAACTTAGGTGCTAATCCATTAGAATACATTATAATAAAAACAATAATGCTGGGACATTAAAACATCCTGATCATTATCAATGCTCTGGTCACTTAGTAGTGTCCTGGCCAACTAGAAGTTAAATTCTAATAGAGACTAAACAAAAATAAAATGTAGTGCATGGACTTTAAAGAATATTCTCTTTTCACTAACCAGGATGACGACGATGATTATTATCATCAATTATCTTCCTCATTGGATGTCCATAAACACATATACATCCCCGTCCAAATGATAGACCATTATGCATGAATCTAGCTCAAAGAACATAAGCTCTATAACGGTTACTGTGATCAAGAGATGATGCAATACATAATATAATCTAAAAACCATTAAGAATTAAGTCACTGGAATTAATTTTAACACAAAAAATGAAGTTAAGGTCTGTAGAATAGGGCTATACAGATATCAATTAAACCTTCTGGCTTTAAGTAATATACAATTAACAAAAATGATCGCATTGTGATTTACATGATTAATTCTTTGCGTGATCGATTCGTTTAAAAGCGAAGTGGCTTGATGTCACTCTAAATCAGTTACTTTTCATACTATGATTATGATTTTGTGCTTGTTTTAAAGATTAAAAAAAGTTCTGTAAGATGCTGCCCTCTCTTGAATTATTTTACAACTAAAAAATCAATAAAAATGACTTTATACATCAAACAAAAGAAAAAATAATGCCCCTTCTTAAATCTGATTGGCTATTAAATTTTGACAACAAAGAAAATGATTGCCAAAAAGTAAAGAGTTATGATCTGTTTTTGTTTTATTTTGAAAATGATAAACGAATGTTTTAGACCATTTTAACAGTATTTTTTGACAAATTATAAATTATTTTGACAAAATATGCTAAAAATAAAATTATTTTAGAAAAATAGTTAAGATTTTAACAAGAATTATTTATTTATTGCAACGTACTTACTGCAACATAAAAGTGGGAAGAAATCATTACATCAGCAAATCTTTTTCATTGGCGAGTGATGTTTCTTTTAATTTCTGACGCTATCGAATATTTTTCTAATTATAAATCAAAATTTATTTTTGAAAAAACTTTCGTTCACTTTCATAATCTGACAAATTATTAATATACTTTTTACAAACGAAACTAAAATGAATATAATATTAAAAGATGAATATATTTTGACAATTGACTTTGTTAATTGACACTTCAGTTTGTGAATTGGCCAATTAAAAGTTTTGACTTTTACCTCACTCGGCCAATAATATAATTAGTGATTTAAAGGTTAATACAGAATTCAAGTTATTATATTGACTTACAATACCTTATAATGGATTTACTTAAAAGCCATATACATATGCATATTTTATAATATACAATAAATACATTTCAATTGACATTTAATAAAATTAAAAAAATGATTAAATTTTATGTGTTCTATTTGACAAGCATTGATATATATGTAGCCAGACATGTGGCATAATAATCTCTGAATATATTTGACTTGCCATAAAATAAAATACATGATTAAAATTTTTAAGTTACATTTTTAGTAATACAAACGTCTTATGCTGGGTTTATTTAAAACACAGATGTGCTATATATTAATTTATTACCATAATATATTTGAACTTATCAAACTAATAAAATTATTAAAAATACTGTACCTTTCATAATTAATTCCATTTGAAAAATATACATAAATTTCACTGCTTTAATAATGAAACAGTAATTATTGACATGCATCCTGCTTTACCTACTATGATTCATAAAAGTATTTATTCTAAGTTCAAAGTTACCCAAGTGCATGTATATTTATGTATGTATATTTAGATGCATTAAGGTATATTAGTATATGTTAACATATATATATATAACTGTATATAACACATATATCTGTTTATAATATGTATAACAAATTAAATGTAAGTTGTATAAACATTGGTATATATGTATGAGTGCACTTATATATGCAAGTGAAGCTGTAGATTTAATAAGTGTTGCAACACAATTATGTTATTTTATATTTTTTAATTTGTTATAAATTTAATATACAAATTTACTCTTATTTCATTCAAGACTCTTATATAATTCAATTACTGAGGTGACTGAGATACATATATAGCAGAATGTTTACGTTAAAAGAATTAGTTTTGAAAGATTGAATAATTCATGGAAAATATCATGCCATGTGCACCTGGTTAAATTTGTGTGAAGATTAACTCTTATTTCATTCAAGACTCACATATAATTTCAATTCCTGAGGTGACTGAGATACATATATAGCAGAATGTTTATGTTAAAAGAATTAGTTTTAAAAGATTGAATAATTCTTGGAAAATATCATGCCACATGCACGTGATTAAATTTCTGTGATTAAAAACAGATTTTAAAAATATGTCTAGATATAATTTGGGACAAAGCAAAATCACTCAAGCTGCACTATTTTGTTATTTACTTAAAAATTTGCTTTTGTCTTTCTGAAGTGTTAATACTGATTTTAAGAGTTAATCAAACTATGCTAAAATTAAGGATTAAATTTAAAAACTGTAAACAAGTTAATTGTTGATGAGGGGGGTATCAGAAGTCTCATATAAAAACCCTCCAATTTCAACACTCACGATTCCCCTCTCTATTATATGTAAAGCAGTTGATCCGGGTATCAGAAGTCTCATATAAAAACCCTCCAATTTCAACACTCAAGATTCCCCTCTCTATTATATGTAAAGCAGTTGATCCTAAGAAAGTCCAGATTTGCCATCTTCCATCAGAAGAGTGGTCACCCTCCACCTGCTGCAAGTCATCATTATTGCTACAGAATGAAAAAAACCTGTTCTTCCAGTTGCCTAGAAGACATCAGAAGACAACCTAATAAAGAATGCCAGTGCCAAACACAATGCCGGATGAATCAGCTAGAAGATTGGTAATATCTTTTCTCTGCAGAGCTCTCTAAAAATGATCTTAAATTAAATTACTCTTAGTTTCTTAGCTAGCTATTTTATAGAATGTTCGTAAATTATAAACTTATAAATAATTCCTCAATAAACTACATTATGTAATAAATTCTTAATGTAACTTTAAATTAAATTTAATAACTGTAACAATCTTTCCTATCTTAAATGATTAATTATAATTTTAAATAATTCTCTTAAACGTAATAACTGTAACTAGTTTATTATATATACTTTTCTAATCTGCTGCCATGTCTATTTTATTTTACTTTGTTTTATTCTATTGATATTTTATGATATGCCATAATCCAAAATGGAGATTAATAATTTAGTAACTTTAGAGACGATTAGAAGCTCTCCAGTAAATGGTTTATGCTGCTTTTTAGAAAACACAAATCTCCATTTTGAAACCTGTTCTTATATATGTATGTTTAGTTAACATATTATGTCTTAGCTTATCATTAAGGTTTGTGTATTAATAATATATGTATAGTTAAATAATAGCATATATTTAAAAAGGCCTATTAATAATTCATTAAGCCCCAAATATGCTTTTCTCATCCTTAGTTTATTAGATAAACTATTCAGATTTAGCATTCTTAAACTAGATTGCTTTAATGAAACCCATCTTAACGTGTTTTAAGTATGCTAATTAGCGAACTGGAGTAAGGTAGTTTTGCAAAATGGAAACTATAATATTTTGCACATTAGTTTTAATTTTATATAATTAATATTTTTTAGTATTATGAGTGTTCTTACACAGCACTATACATGCAATATGCCTTGCTATGCTTTCTTTGTAAATGGGTTTATGGTGAAACACCACCCAATTATTAGTTTGGACAGTCTCCTTAGAACTGAAACATGAGGGTCCAGAAAACAACTATAAAGCTGCTCTGATCTCCCAAACTAAGGTTCACATTATGCTAGCAAGTCATATGTTCCAAAGGAACCGAGTATTTGGCACTGAATTCTGTGACTAATTATGCAAATATTAAGAACTATACATTTTAAAATTTCATATTTTACTGAACCTTCGAAACCTGACAATAGCCTTTCAACTTGCTGGATATAATTCAAGAAATTTCTCTAACCAATATTTTTTATGATTTAATAAATTTCGAATGTTATAGTCAACAATTTATTTAAAATTAAATTTCTTTAAATATAGTAATAATTTTTGCAGAGGGTTTATTTTCTAAGCTAAACAATATAGGCCTATCACAGACAATGAAATATGAAAGTGGGGACAAACACAATATTCCGATAATAATGTAGAAGAAAAAAATGACTGCATTTCAAAATATTTATTAAAAACAATTAATTTTAAAAGAATAATAGATCTGGATTTGAATATTCTCAATAAACATACAATAACAACATAAAAGTTTTCTCTGAGAGAAATGATATGCACATTTCAAATTCATAATAAGTGCAATAGTATTGGAAAAGTATATGCAACAATTACTGATATAGTTCTATAAATATGCCAACATTTTGCAATGAATGAAACATTTAACCAGCATTATTAAAAAAAGTTTGTATCAAATCTTTAACGCGCGCTTGCTCTATTTTTGTTTTACAGAAAGCTAATAGCAGAAAAAAAAATCAATATTTGCTTAGAATTTTTAATATTGCATATTCCAAACTACTTAATAATCAATACTAAATAAAGAATTGAAAATAAATTTTAGAATATTAAGCGCCACTTTAGATTTTTTACATATCAAAAAATCTGGCAAACACTTTTTACATAAATCTTACTCACACAAACTATTATATAAAATTCCAAAGAAAACATTATTCAATCAATTTTCACCAACCAGACTTCATACTTAAAAAAGATACAGTACTTTCAATTTACCAATCTTCCTGTTTTGCAATTTTAAAAGTTAAACCAAAAAGAAGAAAATTAAAAAGTTGTTAACTTATTATTTGACAATCAATTACCAAAGCAATAAATGCCCAATATTTGAAACATAAATTGATTTTGCTTAATTTAAATACCGGTAAGTTAAATTTATCAAATTAAAGCTTTACATGTTACTATTGAAACTAGTTTCAAGACAATAATATACTATAATTTTATCATTACGTTGAATTGTTTATTGCTATTATAATTATTAAACAGTTTACTATATATATATATTTGTAATGATCATAATATATTTGTGAGTGTGGGTGGCGGCGGGACTTGTAGATCACAGTAATCAGATACAAAAAGAAATTGACTAATAGCCAGTAATCACTAGTTACTTATTCAGTTTTTTGTTTTTTTTCAAATCTTAGGCAAAATCACAATCACAAGATTGTCTTAAAATTGTTTTCTTAGATCTTTCTATATGCCAGCATGCTGCATTAATATTCAAAAGCAAACTTTGTGATAAAAATATACGAATAGATATTAGAATGGAATTTATCATGACTAATGGTAAGTATTACACATATATGCACAATATATATATATATATACAGAACTACATTAGCCAACAATTAATGATTACTAAAATACACTTCTATATACAGTATACTTTTTTTTTTTTTAAAAAATAAGAAGATATTTTACGATCGCTTGTATTTTATTTACTTCTTGTTTAAATAGGACAGCTTTCATTTTTAATAAAACTTTTTTTAATTTAACGTAATAGAAAATTGCTCCCCAATTAAAACTCCAGATCAGAATGAAGACAATAAAGTGTTACGTTTGTGTTGTTTATAGCATTCATTCTCCCACACTGATATAATGAATTTGTAGGTGGACAACTTTCACTGTTGCATAGCATTTGATCAGATATAAATAAAATAAACGCAAGGAGCATATAATTTCAGAAACATGATTACTGATTTAATCCAGAAATAGAAATGGTGCGTTCAACCGGGACATGTCCAGTCACATGGTGTAAATACGAACCATGATAAATTAGTTCAAAAAAGAATTAATACAATTGACTGATAAAAATTTCCCATTATTGTTTTTAAGGAAGTTATTTTTGCTAGCGATTCTTATCCTCAAGCATAATTATGATATTAACAATTTCTGTTATTGTGAAATAATAAATTATTATCAAAAATAATTAACTGTTAACTATGACTGAACTCAAAAGCAAATGAATAACTTTTTTAAATTATTAAAAAAAAAAACATAACAAAATTGATAGTATATATGTAAAAAATAATACAGATAGGAGTCATACAGTTCAGTATTGCTAGTACACTAATGATAATTGTGTGGCTGGTAGCCCAGATATCACGACATTGAGCGTCCATGTGGCAGATTGAATATAACATTTTTAGTCAATTAACCTTTTTTTTTTTACTCTATTCAAGAATATTTGACTATAAAATCCACCATTCTATCACTGAATTAAATTTTTAAGGCCAATCAATTATTGCAAAATATCAATACATCCAAAATCGCAAAAGCAAATAATATCTATACTAGAAAAAAATTATAATTAATGTATAACAAATGCTGATGCACTTACTTTAATTTAAAAAAATAATAATAATTACATAAATTAATTTCCTAAATTAAAACAAATAGCCAAAACTTAAAGAAACATTTCTACATAATAATTTTAAGACCTCATAGGATGATGCAATGTGATGTTCAGTGGCTTCTCCTTAAACGAAGTCAAGAATATCTCAGCAAATATGCCCAGATAAATCTGTTATCCACTTAATTTTCTATTCTCCATTCTAAGTTTTCCCATATTCTGCTCCATCCCATTCCCACAACATAATCTTTGTCAACTCTATGGCCTTTATATCTAAATTCACTTTATCTTTTCCCAAACCCAGCATAAAAACCAATAATTCACTTTCTGTATAATCACTTTTTTCATATTTATTCTTCCATAACTTCATTATATGTACTCTTTCTGTTTTCAAGCATTTACATTCAATTAACAAATGCCTAATATTTTCTATTCTTTCCTTACATAATTTACAAAATAAATCACCCATAATTTTCCATTTCATGGATAAACTCTCCATATAGTAGCGCTACCAGTGTAATCAATGGATGCAAGAAGATTTGAGTAGGCACTAGATAGGGATTTTATGCACAAACCTTCTTGCATCCATAGATTACTCTGGATTGCATGGGTGGCGCTACTGTATGGAGAGTTTAGTCTCTGTGTAAACAGCTTGTGTAAGCATAAATAATAGTGATTATGTAATGTTTATTCATTTAAAACCAATCCTATCCAATAGGATTATGGTGACTGTGGTTGTTAAAGACCAAAAGACACGAAACAGTATGGATGCTGAACTGAGTTCAGATATATATAATTATACAAGCTAATGAGCTTGAATTGAAAACATTATTGTATTTTCATTTTGCACTCAAAGCTTTATAGTTAGCTAATAAGGTAAAAAGTGGCTACTGGAGATTTGCATTAGATCCTAAGACCTAGATGTGATGCTCCCAGATCTAAGACTCCTCACTGATGAAAGCCACAAACTAGAAACTAGTCTGGGATATTGGATGAGTAAGCACTGGATAGCATCCATTGATTACTCTGGTTTGCACTGGTTGCATTACTGTATGGAGAGCTTAGCCTCTGTGTAAATAGCTTATGTAAGCATAAGAAATGGTAATCACATAATGTTTAGTGATTTTAATTTTAAAACCAATGACTAAATGAAACAATATTTTTCTTATATTTTACACTATTTAGTAAAAAACTTTAGCAATGAGATTAATTTCTTAATATCCTTTAATACATAATTGTATAGATAATCCTTTTAAAGTTTACCATAAATTTATTACAGCATTAATCTTTAATTTTGACTATACTTTGGCTATAATTTGTATTTAAATATTTAATGTAAAGAACAGAGCATCCTTAAACAAAACTTTCCCTCTAATTCTGTTGTGCGAATAAAAAAATTGAGTATTTCTTCTGTACAATAAATGCAGAAACCTTTAATCTGTGCAGCACTTCAATTAACTAAACTAAAATACTAGCAAAATATCTGAACTGATATACATTTTCCAATAGTGAGCATTCAAGCTAAACCTTCTGAAAAAAATTTCTATTACTGGTATTTAAATCACCAGAGTATTTTTACATTAAAACATTCCTGACATTGTACTTTGAAATGATAGTAGCAACATTGTAAATCTAGAAGTTATGAAGTTCTTTTTATTTTTAATCAGTTCAAATTAAAATCCCCACCATCAAGACTATTTTCTTGATGCCTACATTTTAAAGTTGCCCATAAACTGTTCCAAAATCTGCTGTTATAAAAATGGAAAACAAAATTGGAAATAGTCTTCATCCTTGTTTAACACCATTTTCATTTCAAATGATTTAGACTTTCTCTGCTACTAATAATGATTCCTAACAAATCATTCAGTAGGAATATCATATTATGAATAAAATTTATAGGCAACCAGTTATTTTTAATCCCTTGCATAAGTTTTCTTGATTTAACTGAGCAAACGCTTTGATCAAATTAATAAAAGCAGTATACATTGCAGACCTTTGCTCATAACCCTTAATTTGCATTTGACTTATAACAAAAACTATACATATGTAAAACTTCTTAGTTCTGTAAAACTTGAGTCTTTAATAACCACTCAGTTATGATTAGAATGATCTAGTCAATAAAATCCTTGAAAACATTTTTTTCTGGAGTGAATAACAATAGCATTCTATTATGGCATTGCAGACTCTTTTATGAAGCATCTTTCATCAAATATAATGGAATATTTTTATGAATCTCATTATGATTCACAACTTTTCCATTTAAAGACTTATTTAAGTGTCATCAAGCTAGATACCTCTTGATATTTAAATTCTTGTATCGCTCTTCAAAAGATGATAAAATATTATCATTGTTGCATAAAAGAGTGCTATCCATTCGTCTAACAGAATTGTAGTAATTTTCAAGTCAATAAATTAGTTCCAAAAAAAATAGATTTAATGGTTATAGTCAATAAATTATTATATCTTTCTTACCATACCATTTACACCTTTCTTAAATACTTTATACTTTTATTTATATCAAACTAACAGTTTTGACTGTCCTGCAGTCATCATCAGAGCTCTTGTTAACTCTGATGATGACTGTAGGACAGTCGAAACTGTTAGTTTGATATAAATAAAAGTATTGATAAAGTGTTTAAGAAAGGTGTAAATGATATGATATGTTAAAGTAGAAATCAATACATAGGAAAAAAAGAAGTAGAAAATTATATATCTTTCTTTTCAGTTTTAATTTACCAAACAATTTTCAAGTCTTTTTTCAGTCAATAATTTTCTGTCTATAAAATTTCTATATTGCTTTTAAAGCTCTATATTTATTTTATTATTAATTCATGCAGAGAATACCAAATTTCTTGATTAAAGTCATAATAATATAAAATGGTCAGAGAACCAGTTATTATTCTTTTTTGACAAACTCAAGATGTATTCACAATACATTCCTTAAAAGAATTTATATATTAAAAATATAAGCAGCTTTCAAATTTAAACTGGAAATTTTAGGGTTTCATAAAATGTAGCATAACTAGCAGTTGCTTCTAGGATCCATTCCAATGGCCATTGCAATTTCTTTGGGGCATACTAATCTATGAACAACCCAACAATTTATCATAAGATGTTCCTAGAATATCAATTCCACTGTTAATTATTGTTAAAAGAAAACACCTTTTTGCTTTTAATCTACTTTAAACTAAATTTAGAATTAATTAGCTTTTACAACTTTTTAGAAAATGTTTTATTTAATTTGATTTAACAAAATAACTTTATAATTAATATATCCTATACATTTATCTGTGCATATAAAATAACTATATAACTTTTATTTATTAAAAACAAAACTTTATTTTAATAAATCGGTTTTTTGATTTGTTTGAAAACTACTATATCTGTCATATTGAAGGCTTGTCACTCAATATTTACCTGTGTTTTTCTAAAAGTTCATTTTCTTTTGGTCTTGTCGTATTTCAACCAAAAGCAAATGAATTTTAGAAAAATACAGGTAAATGTTGTATGATAAGCTTCAAATATCACATATAAGGGAGAAAAAAATGCTTCATATAATAATTCTTTAAAATAAAAACTATAGAGATACAGCACTACAATATGTATCAAATGAAGTCTCATATGACTTTCACAACTTTCAGATATCTATTCTAAGATTAAGTAATTAAGAGACACTAGAGTCCCAGATTAATTTCTCACTACCGCTGTCATTAATAAGTAAGTTGTAATATAATAAATATGTGGGGCTGAAAATATATATTTCTAAAGAAGTAATTTCTCAAATGCATGTTCTTTAAGATTTCCCTAGTTAGACTTTCTAGATGTCATTTTTAATAAACTTGCAAATATTGCCACTAAAAGAAAGTTTCACCTCTTGAAATATCAATGACTAATTGGATTATTCATAAAACTGTGAGTCCAGAGCAACTCATGTACAGTTAACTATGGATTTTAATCAACCAAAAGAATAAGGTGGATCTAAAAGTTGGTTTAACACAGTAGATCACATCCAAATATTAAAAAAACTTATAGAAAAGACCAATGAATATGAATTGACATTAGACTTTGGATTTGTAGATTATGAAAAGGATTTTCTATGATGATTAAAGCATTGGATCATCAAGATATGAATACAAAATAGTCATATTCTGAAAAATATTTATAAAAATACAACAGCAATGATTAGATCATATGGAGATTTTAAGAGGATTAACATTGAGATGGGTATATGACAGGATGATTCAGTATCATCAAAACTTTTTAACTAGTTTTTAAAATGGAAGCTAAGCTAGGAAATGGAAATTACTTAAGTCATCTAATTTTGCAGATATGTTTGTTTTTGCAAATAAGGCTTCAGAACTTCAGGAAATGTTGCCTAGATTATGCAGATATGGACATTTTTTTGCACATAATACTTCAGACCTTCTGGAAATGTTGCTAACTTTTGCAGATATGTGTATGGGGTGTGTGTGTAAATAATGCTTCATAGCTTCAGGAAGTGTTGTAAGAGTTATTAGATGAAGATAAGTAGGACTAAGGATAAATGCTAAAATGACTAAAGTAATTTTCAATAGACTTTCTCAAAAAAAGAAAAGAAAAGAATAATTATCATAAATTAGAAGAAATTGATAACTACAAATATCTCAACCAGACTATTAATACAGATAGAAACATAATGGATGAAATTAATTATAGAATTAAATTTGAATGTCCAGATGTTTAAAAAGGAAGGTTTTTTAATATATAGGTTTTACCAATTTTTACTTATTCATCAGAGACTTACACCTTTAACAAAAGTTGAGACTTCAGACCACTCAACAAAGTATAGAGATAATTATATTAGGAATAACAAGAAGAAATCAAAAATGAAATATGTGGCAAGATAACAATTGAAAGGATTAATAAACTGAAATGGAATTGATGGATATATTGCTAGAAGATGATAACAGATGAATAGTTGAAATCTTAAATTGGATCCCAAAAGATTATAAAAATCCTAAAAAGAGATCGGTGGATAAAGTAAGAATGTTTGCTGATTTATTATGGAGAAACTGCACTGATTCTCTTCTTATAGTGGACCGATAATGATTAAAAATGATATGTGCATACACGTATTGTTTAGAAGCGATTCACTTTATTTTGTTATTTTAAGTTGATAATGTAAATTAAAGATAAAAAATAAAATAAAAATACTTATTACAAAACAATGAATAAAAATCATTCCAACAAATTCAGATATAAAATAAAAGTAAATATAATATTGAAAACAAATCGAAAGCCAAAGCAATTGTTAATATTCTATTGTGTATATTTATTTTTAAAAGTTATATTCATACATTTTTTTATTTTTTATAAATACTTATAATATTATTTACTTACTGAGAATAACTGACAAAAGGTATTACAGAAAGACAGTGAGTGTAAAGAATGAAAAAACAAATGTTATAAGTGTCATATATTTCGTCTTTTAACAAAAGTGCTATGAAAAAATAATCTAATGATTAGTTACTAGTGAGATTCGAACAACTGAAGTGACAGGTTAAGATTCAATTCAGGATCCTGTCACTACGCAAAGTAAAATATATATATAGAAAAGTTTATATTTCAAAATAAGGTGTTCAAATTTACTTATAATTTTTTTAGATCGATGATGATTGCTTAACATAACAATAAAAGCATAAATATAAAGGAACATGATTATTTTTAAAACATTATTTATGAAAAAACAACTTAATGAAACACACACTGAACCACAGCTTAATAGTTTCAACTCGGGCAATAAAATATTAATTATGATTTATATGTTTTGTATATCTACCATTAAATAATTTGACAGGCATACATACAAATAAATTTTCGAGGGAAAAAACCTCTAAAGTACTAGGCCTAGATTAATTTAATTTAATTGTTTTTGTTACTACTGACAGCTTATTCTTCAGCGTGTTAAAGCGCTTATATATACTATTAAAATTTAAAATATACAGAATATTAATATATTTACTAACTATTTCATTTAAAAGTATATTAAAGTACATTTTTAAAGACATTGATAAACAAACTTATGAGCGACCTTAACAATTCCGCAAGTTTAAATGATGTAATTTTATTTACCAATTCATATTTACTGATTAATAAATATATGATTATCTTGAATGATAAAATTTCATACCTGTAGATAACATAAATAAGCGGAATTCATCATACCTGAGTCTGAGATATTTACTAATTTAAATTTTATTGAAATTAGTTGCAATCTATTATCTCCACTTATAAAGTATTCTCTCTATATATATATATATGTGTGTGTATACTTCTATTTTGCCTGTTTCTTAACAAAATGCCAATCAGAGTAAATTGTCAATATTAGATTTGAAGATATGATAACTAAAAGATTATTTTTTTAAATAGAAAACTCCATATATGTAGTTGAAAAGTATTTTGTTTATTTATAGATTGCATTTAAATTCTTTCTAAAAAATATGCTAACCAATTGCTTTTCTCCACTATTAATTTTGAAGTTGACCAGAAATTTTTACATAAAAGTACAGGTCACTAATGAAAAAGTCAGCAACTGATGTTTCTGTAAGATCACAACATAATTTCTTCAGGACGTGCTTTTTTAAATTGTAAGGATGTATATAGTATTTCAAATCTTTATTTCTTTTTCTTCTTTTTATTTTTAAAGTCAATTGTTTGAGAGATATGAAAATAAGTTTTCTCTTCTAAATTTTTTTTTTTTGCAATCGGCATTTAATTTTTCCAATTTATATCTTTTATTCATAGCAGCTAATGGACTTTTTAAAAATTTCTAGTCTCTCTTAACAATTTCAGTCATATTGATTAATTTTCACAATACATATTTCACTGAAACTGACATCATGTTTTGTAAATTTAATGTGTGAATAAATGATCTATATATATTATGTATATAAGCTCAATTCTAATATATGTGTATTTATGGAAAGTAGTTGTAAGGTTTAATCAAAATAAAATTCAGATCAAAAATAATTAATATTTAGGCTTTTTTTTTATATCTGATTTGTATTTCTGTGATTTAATAAGTTTTAAAAATAAAATAGTTATTTAATTTTTTAAAAAAATCTTGAAATTATATCTTTATTATGTAAAGCATTTACACATATAATAAACATAGCGGGATAGTTATCTACAACCAGTTGGATGATATACAGTATTTTTAAAACAATTGTCTAATTGGGAATATTTAATCTCATATACCCACATACATCTATATATAACTTTAAAGAGTTTCAAAAATTATTGTAGAAACTGTATGCAGTACTGTACATAGTTGATGTACATACAATGTAAATTGTTTCATTTTTGGAGAAAATTACTCATTTTAATATTTGGCCTTATGTAAGAACTATTAATCCTCATCATCTCCATATATGTAATTATACTGCTGTTTCTTATATAGAGAAAGTATGAAGAATATTAAATATAATCTTAATGCATTTTCTGTGCAGAGTATCCTTTTCAAAGATAATGATACTGAAATTTACATTTAAGTTTTAAATGTTACTCTGCACACTTAAAAAGCAGTAATATAATTGATATAAGTAATTACATTTCGAAGACAAGAGTTTTTTCATAAAATTATTACTCCTCATATATAAATAAAAATAATAATGAGTATAACAGTGATAATATATTATAAAAAGTATTACAATTTGCAGAAGTACTTTCAGATAATGACTTAACCTTCTTCAACTCATTTTTATTATGATATTTATTACATAACAGACATTTTATTTTATTTAATTATAAATATAAGATAATGTCTCTATGTGATAATATTCGATCATAACTGATGATAGTTTGCCATTAGTTGCTATTTTCCCCAAAAATATTTTATTCTAGAATCTCAATATTCAGTTACTTTTTAAAAACCATTTATATCATTAAGCTCCAATATATAATATGTGAATTGAATAATTTCTCAATTTAAAACAAATAATTCCATAAAATTTTCTAATTTTGTATGTAATCCATTCAAATGTATTCTAAGTCACCCATGTTACTATTTACCAGAAATAAATGTTTAAAAAAAAATTATTATTTTTTAAATGAGATAATTATTTATTTACAAAAACTTTATTTTTAAATAGACTTTTATTATATATATATATATTGTAACATAATTAAAGAGTTCAAAAGATATAACTAAGTAAATTCAAAAATTAAATGATGATCAAAAGATATAATATCTGAGTAAAGGTTCAAAATATAACACTATCAAGAATTATGGGGAAATTGTTAATAACCAGTATTGTAACAATGTATTATAACTCAGGTATACAGACAGTAATCTTATCCCCTTTCATTTCTTGGTTTGATGTTAAGTGCATGTTTAAACAAATACTAAGTGAATATGGTCTAGCAGGGCGCCACTAGATTATCTGAATCTAGACATGGTTATATCCAATAACCTTTCACATGTACCGGGTTTGAATCCCTTCTTGGTACTTTATTTATAATAAAATGGAAGATTTTGCTTTTTGAGCCATATCACTATAAGCACTAATATTTAGGTAAAAGTAAAACATCTTTAAACCAAAGTGGAGTATATTAGACATAAATCATTTCTCAGATCTTAACATAACAAATGTGTTTTAATATTTTATAAGTTCACTAGCTCAGATTATATATAACTAATTTAGGATGGCAATTCACTCATCCTTGCATGAAATAGATGATGGGATGTGGTTATAATAATACTAAGAAATCACTAAATATTATAAAATCAATATTTATTTATGGCCTTTAAACAGTTAAACAGCTCATTAATTAAAACGTTGATGACGATGATGATGATGATAATAATAACAATAATGACAAGGGTTTCAACTACAGCTCTAGGACTAAGCCTAAACATAAAACTAAATTTTATGAAGAAATTCCTAATTATTGCTTAATTTTAGCATATTTACTTATATCTTAAATAACTAATATTCAACCATTGATGATGATGAATAATCACACTTAACAAAGACTACAATTAATGAAATATATACGCCTCGTTTAATAAAACAAACTAATATTTATTACTACATTTCTAACATATACATAAAATTTTTTTAGATAAATATGAAAACTGACATGAATAATAATAATAATAATTGGTTATATAACAATCCTCAGATTAATTTTAAGTTCTTCCCCCTTTCCCTTCAAATGTATTTTGTATTAAGTTGGACGTCACATTGACCATGAAAAGTATTTCAAGACAAAAAAATATTATCTGCTCATTAACACACATACTTTAAAAATCCAACATGTAAATAGAATGTAAAAAAAAAATGTTAGTAAAATTGAAAGAGCAAGTTTTTAGAAAAGAGTCTTAAATTATTTTCTCCCCCTCCCTTCCAAGCGCTGAAATCTATACTTAACTTGAAACAAAATAATCCAATATTCTAATACTACTCATTATTCACTCACAATTATACACATATAAAATATCACTATGTATGTGCGTGTTTTATCCCATGATAACAAAATATTATTTAAAACCAAAATAATAATATATTAGTTAAAACTAAAATCATAATACCATAAAAAAAAATAAAAAAAAATTGTTTTACATATTAATATTGTAAAATTAATAAACAAATCATTTTATACATTCAAGATCATTTATGAAGCTCAAAGTTATTATTAGTAAGACATTCTTGTTTTAATCGATCTGAATAGTCTTTAAAAGTTCTTTAAATAAAAATATACCACTTTATTGCTAAAATGTTTATTAAGACTGATATCATAAAGAAAATAGATATAAAAAGTCATATTACCGATCTTTTGTTTGTGGCGAATTTCCAAGGGTTCAAACTTGTCTATATTTCTGCAGCTACTATGTGGGAACAATCTCTTTCTTGAGGTGTATAACTATTTGATGATGATGACTCTATTGAGGTTATTTGCTTTAGTGGACAATTTGGAAATCATTATATTAATTTTTCTTCTCTTCCTGTCAAGCATGTGGATGAAATACAGCAGTTGTTTTCACATTTATAAATTTTCTTGAGTTTAAAATCAGTTGTTGTAACAATTAATTGGACTTGATGATTAATATTTATCAGTAGATTAATTCATCTTCTTTGAATGCAGGTGAATGCTTTCTTCCTTCTATTAAAAACATCTTATTTATCTGGTCAGTTGAAAGGTGTAGAATATTATTTTAGACACATCTTTTCTTTCCTATGTGATGTGCAGCTTCCCCAGATGGTCCGGAATCGATGGGACATACATATAATTTTTCTAGCAAGCCATTTCTTATATTTTCAACATTCAATTTGATAGTTTAATAATCTGAATCAATCACAATAATAATCTTAATAATAATTCAAAACAGCTTTTTATATCCAATTTTTAGCTACCTTAACCAATCAGAGATAGCATCACTTGCTATTTTTGGACAAATTTGTTTTAATTAGATCTCTAATTTATTTTCAACCAAAGTATTTTTCAACTGAAAAGTTTAATCCTTTTTCCAGACACTTTTGTTTTAAAAAAAAAAATAGACTCAATTCTTATTTCCTTTCTTTTGTTTTTTTTTCTTTTTAACATCCAGGTAACACTTCAAATCTTTGAGCTTCCTTCTTTAGATCTTGATAAGACAATTTCAAAAATTATAGCTCTGACTCATTATAAGCTTCCAAAGTGACAATCATTTACAAAAAATTTACTACAAAGATCGATATCTGATTAAACAGATTTCCTCTTTTAACAAAAAAAAATTGTACAAAAAAAATAATTTAACAGATTTAATACTTCCTTTTCTTTCAATATTTAGGAAATGTAAAATTTTGTATGTAATGTACACACATCCTTCATTCTTTCAAATCATTCATAAACTAACCTTAAATACTATAATTGCTAGCTTAGTAATTATAACCCAATTATTTAATTAAATCTGTAACTTTTAAATCCCACTTATAATTAAAGAAAAGCAAAATAAAAGTATAGAATAAGACATTAAAATTGATCAAGCATAGGTTAGTTTTAAAGAAAGTTAAAATGTTTAATATTTGAAATATAAAACAAATAAATAATTTACACATACATTGCCTATATGTATGCATTATAACTTTGCTTTTTAAAGAAAATTTAAATATTAAATAGTTTAAATGTGTGTATTACCTTTCTATCAACACACAAACAAGTAAAGCATGTAATTGTTGACCCATTCTTTCTCTGTTTAAAGCTTTTAGAACTGGACCTTGTAGGGTTTAAACTTGGATGCCCTACAACTTCCTTTATGGTTATATAAAATTGTGATGATGATTTTTGGTTTACCTTTTCTACATGCACATTACTATAAATTTAGCTAGTGACTAAATTGTAATGGCACAATATATTGGAAAAACAAACTTTCTCTTTAAATTTATCTTTTATTGAGTAGATATTGTATATAAAGCTACACAAACAAATTCTGGAATTTGTGTACAGATTGTGATATAATTTACTCAAGGCTAGAGATTGGTGAAGGAACATATTACTGAATGCTAGAAGTAAGAATGATTGTAATTTATCAATAGGAAGAATCATCACTTGGCTAATGTAGAAACTTTCAAATATATAGATATTTAAGTTGAAAATATTATTGTGCAATTTTACACATACATTTATCTTTAGAATGGGGGAAATTATTTTGTTTCCTTAGAGATTTCAAGTACACACACACTTGGTGGACACATATTACAAACACAACTTGCTCATGTGATATGTGTGTAATTTAAGAATATTAAAATTATAAACACATTATATTATCAAAGTTATCAGAAGTTTAATTTATTTCATAAATATTTATCATGAGAAGTAAAAAACAATACAAGCATTAAAAAATTAGTCAAATTTTAAATCACTTATCCTAGTGTGATTTAGTACACTGGTGGACTTGAAGATAATTTTCAGAAATCAATCATTATCTGAATAATGTAAATAAAGCAAAATTTCTTTTCATTAAATTGAGTACAACCTTCATGTTCAACCTGCCATTAAAGATGTTCGAACATCACATGATCTTATAATCCAACTCATTTTAAAATAACTTTGCATTCAAATAAACAAATATGTAAAAATTAATGAACTAAAGACCACATAAATAAATAATATAATAATATTATTTTATTTGCATTCTCTATAGAAATTTACTGACGTACGTATGATAATATTTAATTTAAAAAAATCAATCTTTTGTAGAATATGAGTTTCTGCCACTCAAACTTATGTTATCAGATGCTCAGGAGATAGTTAAATTACATCAAACATACAACTCAATTTCTCTTTAATTAGTTAACACTTATATTTTTAAATGTTTATTTAAAAGCAAGATTATTTAAAACTGAGTTGGATTTAAAAATTCTGCCTTACCAATTAGCATTATAGTAATACAAATGAGTCTAGTTAAATTACAGCTAAAATTCATGTTTAAACTTAAATATCAAATTGAATGTTATATATCTACTTAAATAAAAATTGATATGTTGTTCAATGTGATCTCAACTAGTTTCCCCAAACAACTGATATTAGAGTTAAATGATAGAAACCTATCATGCAAAAGATTGATTTTTCATCATTAAACATTGATAATCAAAAACTAATCAGCTTTCAACGTGCATTATTTAATCATGTTACTAACTCACCGACATTATAGTAAGTATGCAGAACACTCTCAAATCCAAATCCAAAATAGAGACTTTTAAATGATAATGGTCTTCTTATTTTTGTAAGTAGTAACATGATTAAATAGTACATGTCGAATTCTGATTACCTTCTGATTAAGAGTTATTAACAAAAAATGCATTTGTAAATTATATTATTATTAAATTGATTAAATATTATCATATAAAAGATCATAAATTTCTATAGAGGGTATAAACAAAATAATATTAATATATTAAATATTCATATTTATTAATATGTATATATTTAAATGATTATTCGGAAGCAAGGTTATTTAAAATTATGTGGATTGTAAATTCTGGCTTATCAGTTAACATTAAGTTATTACAAAGAAGGCTTTAAACCACTAAACATCACATGATCACTATCTCATACTAGCACAATAATTGTTATTAAACAATTCAAAACAAAACAACACTCTCCATATAGTAGTGCCATCTTGTGCTAACAAGAGCAATCAATGGATGCCAGAAGGCTTGTGCCACAAGCCAGAAACTAGTCTGGGGATATTGGATGAGTAGGCACTAGATAGGGATTTTATGCACAAGCCTTCTGGCATCCATTGATTGCTCTTGTTAGCACAAGATGGCACTACTATATGGAGAGTGTTGTTTTGTTTTGAATTGTTTAATAACAATTATTGTGCTAGTATGAGATAGTGATCACGTGATGTTTAGTGGTTTAACACCAATCCTGCCTAATAGGATAGTGGTGGCTATGGTTGTTAAAGAGCCAAAGATACCAAAATGTATGGGTACTGAATTGAGTTCAGACCCATATGACTATATAAGCTATTGAGCTTGGATTGAAAATATTAATAGTGTTTTCAATTTCATTCTCATAGTTTTGTAGTTAAATAGAGTTAAAAGGTGGGTGCTGGAGGGTTGCATTAGATCCTAAGATCTAGATGCAGTGCTCTCAGATCCAAGGCTCCTCACTGATGAAGGCCACAAGCCAGAAACTAGTCTGGGGATATTGGATGAGTAGGCACTAGATAGGGATTTTATGCACAAGCCTTCTGGCATCCATTGATTGCTCTTGTTAGCACAAGATGGCACTACTATATGGAGAGTGTTGTTTTGTTTTGAATTGTTTAAAGAAGGCTTTAGTTAGATTTCATTAAAATTCATATTCAAATTTTTTTATCACATATAAATGTTGTAAGTCTAGTTAAATAGAAGTTTAGTTGGTATGTTTTATGTGATCTCAACTAATCTCCTGAGCAGTGATGATGTTAGGTTTGATTGACAGAAAGATGTATATAACAAGATGTTAATTGACTTTTCACTAACCATTGTTATATAAAAGAATACAAATTTCTATTGAGGATATAAGCAAAATAATAATATAGTATATTGACAAAATAACAATGATTTAAGATTTCAGTCAAACCTCAATAAACATTTTCAAAATTAACAACAAAAAAGTTACAAAGAAAGTTTTAAAAAATAAAATTGAAATTAAGAATGATAAAAAATAATTATATAAATAGACATAACTATTACTTATAATCTTCAACATATTTAAATCTTTTAATTATTTAATATATATATCTGTACCAAATATTCAAAATATATAAATACACAAATGAGTATGGATGGATATACATATATTTATATATAAATAACATTCGCAATATAAAATAGGTAATATATTTAAAGGTCTGAGCTTACTGTTAAAGAAAAATGAATCTGATTTTGTCACGGTTTGAAGAGCTTCTATGTATTCCAATTTAAATATTACATATATACATATGTAGAAGTTATTAATCTTTAAAAAAATACTACAGAGTAAATAATAATAATTTCAATATATAAAATGTCTTTTATATATAATGAAAAAAATAATAACAACAATAGTAAAAATTAAAAAATTGCCTTTTATTTATTATTTATTTTGTTAAATCATCATGAATGAAACTTCTTATTTTATAACCAATTTAACAATAAAATATTTGAAATTCAAGTGTAACAAAATTTTTAAAATTTGCAATTTTTTTTTATAAGTGACTCCCCCAAGTAGTATACTATAAAACTAAATTTAAAATAAAAATGTTAAAATTAGCTTATTTGATCAAAAGAAAGTAAATTCCTTTTTATAATCATTTAGAGTTGGTAGCAATATTTCCTTCATAATTCTTTCTATGTAATTATTAACAAACTTTTTATGTTTCATATAAATATGTTCTAACTTGTGGATTTTTTGTTAGCATAATATGCAAAAAAATGTTTTTAGTTTAGTTTATATTAAATAATTTGTTAAAATTCCCAAGTCCTTATATTCTTGACATGTCATAAAAATATTCTTTCCATATTATTTATCATTATTCTTATTGTTTTCATATTTATCAAAAGAATTAATAATGTTATTATATTTATCTTCATGAAACTAATTTAAAAATCAATGAAGTAATCATAACAATGTAATTGTGGGGGGGGGGGGACCAAAAAGAAAGCAGTTTAAATAAAAATTAATAAAAGACAATATTTTTGAAAAATGTTAATAAAATATTAAGCACACATGCATAGAATGTACTGCAGTAATTTTGCACCACATTAAATAAAAGGAAAAAAAATTTTGATCAAAACATTAATGATGGAGAAGCAATATTCTTCATGAGCACAGAAATTAAAATTTTTTTAAACCAGTTTTTAACAAATTAGCTCCATTTTTTAAATTAATGTAGTAATTTGCATGCATCTACTATTAATTTTCATTATTGTTATTACTTTTAGAGAAAAGCTTGGACCTTTATCATATCACACTCCCAAATTAAGATGTTTCAGATTGGCCTATATAAGTGGGAATTTAGGTTAAAGATAAGATAGCCATTCTTATCTTTATAAAGTCGCCACCTTGTGTCAAGATGTGATATGTCCTTCTATAATCAAAAAAAGACATCATTTGACTATTATAAGTGTTCAAGGCACATATGATAATGGTTAAAGCCTTTCTCTAAAAGTGTTTATGTAATTTCTATGCGTTTAATAAATAATCACAACTTTACATTTGAAGCTGGAAATATAGTACATATTTCTGCTTCACCTAGTGCCAATGTCATCAGCATTAGTTTGGGTTTGAACCCAACCTTTTATAATAACTGACACCCACCTCATAATTGGTGGTAGTATAATTATAAGCAATATTGTAATCTTGTATCTAATTACTTTGTATTTTATGATTAACTAACCTTTTATAATAGTTTATTTATTTTATAACATTTGTAAAACTGTATATTATGTTTATTTTATTAAATTGGCATTTATATGTAATTGAATCCTAGATATCTATAAAATGTTACAAATATTTTAAATTCTTCATTAAAGTTCATTTTCTTAAATTAATCAGTTGGTAGCATTTTATATTTATCTTTTGATAAATGTACATTAAAGGATTGATTATATTTTGTAAATTTCTACTTAAATTTTATATCAAATATTAAATTTGAAAGTCATTGTACCAAATTCCTAAAATTTTTCTGAATAAAAGTTACATTTTTGGTAATCTAAACCTTAATTAAATAGGCACATGACTGATAAACTGAATATGCTTGTTGCTGTTTTTTTTTAATTAGCAAATCAACCCTTGGGGCATACAGAATTATAGATTTCCCTCCAAAGCAGGCACCAACCTCAGAGGACCGCTTAGAGCAATTTCAATTGGCAGTTGTCACTGTAGATTGAATCCTGTAGATAAGACCATAACACACAAATAGTGGAAAATTATTGAAGGAGATGATTATTGAGTTTGATTTGAAGAGTTCACTGAAGAGAGTAATTTAGATTTAGTACACCATGATTAAAGAATGACTGGCTAAAAAGATTGACCGTTGCAATGCCCTTCCGGTGCTCTAAACTTAGCCCGAGACGATACTGTGTCAAGGAAGCCTGCAAATGATATGACTGTATAAATGCCTGTTTCAAGCCACGGAATGCCTACCGATTGATTCTGAGGTAACATCCAATTCACCGCAAGCCATTGATTCTATTTTACTTGTTTTCCAAATCAATACTAATTTATATATCTGTGTGATGTTTATACGGCTTGGTTTAAAATGCTCTTTTAATTTTTCCCTTAAATTTAAAATATCAATTCTTCTAAAAATCTCATATTATTTTGATGCGGCAAAATTAAATTAATTTTTGGTTTATTTAAAATATTTGACTTACTAAAATTTCCAAGTACAAAATTCAATGAGTTATTAACTTTAAATTCTCTCGCTCTTATTTTTCCAGTCAAAATCATTACAGGAGACTTACTTCCCGTAAATTAATTAATAGAAAGCTCGTTTAGTTTTGTACATCATATATAAATTTATTTTGAATGATTGAAATTATTTTAAAAGTATCTTACTATTACCTCCAATTTAAAATAGCCCTGTAATTATTTCTGAAAGAATAAAGAATTTTAGTGAATCAATTAAGTAAAATCTATTATAGCATTTTGTCAGTATATGTTTCATACATATTTATTTGTCAAAAGTAGTAAAAAATTCGATGTATAATTTATTATGCTTTATATTGTCAAACTTCATCAGAAGTGAGTTTGATATTCAATGCCCTGTCTATGTTAATTAAAAGACAGTCTTATTTTGTAATCTTTCATAAACTATTTAATAACTTTTTAATAAATGAAATATTTGTAGTGTGGAAAACAAGTTATATTTAGTTTTAATTCTTGCCTTTCTTTTTATAATATAATTTATGATTCATTCATTGATGGCCTAAGGTTTCTGGGACTTCCTGTTATGTCAGGGAGCCGATTATTTTTATCAGGAATTAAGTTATTAATTTTGTTAGTGATACACTATCTATCTATCTATATATGTCTAAGGCATTATGTATTTATAGCTACAACCATTCATTTATTATTTTGCTTTGCTACTTACTCCTCAGGACCTTCAGAAATTTAACTATGACCAGTCCAATCTTTCACACTCCCTCAAAGTAGACGTAGTTCATACCAAGGGATTCTTTTCGGGCATTGCCATTAAGATGTGTATGGGAATTCCAGCACATCACATTTATTATTATTATTCAGAGACATGCTTTGGCTGGAGGGCCAACATTTCTCTTATCTACCTGTACATATCAGGAATTTCATTTAGTAAAGCCACCCAGAGGTTCATAACAGACCTCATTTATTTTTGTTGTAATCTATAATAGCATACTGCCTTCTTCATCATTTTATATCTTTATTTAGCAAACCTGAAATGCTCTCTGCCATGATGGCACGTCCTTCACAAACAAATTTCATAATTAATTAAATCTGACTGTATAATTGTCAATTATTTATTTAAGAACTATTTTGCTTCCCACACTCATTATATACAAATGATTTTAAATGTAATAGTGTTTTAAATGCCCATCTTTCATGTCTTGTAATATATATATAAAACAGATTTATTTGTAATATCTTGAAGAGGGCTAATAATATTTTATTGCTGATTGGTTTTTGGCCGACCAATTAACAAACTTTTACATTGTTTGTCAAAGCTGCATCAAAACGAATTAAAGAAAATAACCAAGTTGTATAAACAAAGACTTAACTTATTTTGTACTAAATTCCTTAATAAATTCCTATAATATTGTTATTTTAAATAAGCTTAGTTTGTCATCACTCCCAATCTCTAAGGTTAATTACTCTATTTATTTAAATATTTCTTTGATTTAAATTCACTTCTTTGTAATGTTGCCATAAAGAATTATCATTATTACGGTTTAAACCATTAGTAATCGATCAAATCATATCTGTACCATTCTGCAATCGTCAGAATCCATTAAATCATTGATTTTTCATATAAACCCTTTATTATTTTCAGTCTCTATGTGAACCATGACCTCCAACTGGGATGGACTAAAACCAAGCACTGCTAGTGTCATCACAAATGTTATCCATTAGTCAGAGAGGCAATAGTTTAGGCAAATAGGTTAGGATTCATCCTTGTCCTGACATATGTATCTTGTGCATGGTTGGATTCAAGGTACTTTTGCTTGGATTATTGGTCTTGTTGAATGAATACACAATTTTGACCGGCACATATTACTGTTATTAATAAACCACCGCTTATTTAGAAAAATTTGTAATCTGGAAAGGTTTAGTGACATGTTTTTGGATTAGCGATGGTCAATCTGCACTTGATATGAAAATGCACTGCCTAATCTCATTTTTAACTACTGTAACCATTACATATCAAAAATGTTATATATGTGGAAAAAAAAAGATTCAATCAAAAACAGTTTAAATACATACTTTGACAATCATATTTTCTATCTACCATTTGCATTTTTCACTGAGACAAAAATAATGCCAAATGAATTGTATGTAGTTAAAAACTTTCCATGTGATTAAAACTGTAGTATCCGCACTTACGACTGCTCCAAGGTTATAACTGCAAGTCATACTGTGCGGTCAGCAAATAACGTTTTACAATTCCCACGCTGTTCTTTCTTAACGAAGCTCTCCAAACACATTGGTCTGCCACGAAGCTCTCCAAACGCATTGGTCTGCAATGAAACTCTCCAATGAATTGGTCTGCAACGCTCAGCCACGGATGCTCTCCAAGGCATGGTCTGCACCGACTGCTCTCCAATGAATGGTCTGCAAGCGGCTGCTCTCCAAATGCATGGTCTGCAACTTGCTACTGTGTGACTGCTTTCTACAGCTCCCAATGTTACACTGCCCTCTACTACCGTCTATATTACACTGCCCGATGTTACCCAGTGTTCTTATCGCTCTCTGACAACTGCAACAATCAATCAATGCACTGACCAATAGAGTAACGCCTCTTATCTAGAAATATTTGTAATTAGCAAATATTTCTAGGAATTGTCGATCGCCATTACGTCAATGCACTAATTAAATTCCTCAGCTATCAGAGCGTGATCTAAAAACAGCCTTACGAATAAATTCTAGTTTTTCTGGAGTGCACAAAAATGTCTGCCATTTTTACAAACACTACAAAAACTAAATCTATTAATATTATATTTTTTCTTTAACATCCCATATTAATGAAACTATTTTGAACTTTTTAAAGTCAAAGGATATCACATTTTATATTGACAACTAATGTAATGGAATACCTGATAAGTTGGTCGCTGATGTCATAACTTCTCAAGAAAGCAACAATCAATGTATTTTTGAGATATGAAGTTCCTGCAAAACACTGAAAATCAGGCCTCTTTCTTATGAAAGAAAAGGTGACACAAATCAGAGCAAATATGAAAGGAAAGATTTATAAATATTTTTAAAAAACAAGAGTGAGAGAGAACAAAAAATGGGGAGGAAATGGAATGATGAGTTGTTGTTTTTAAACATTGATAGTATGAGTAATTTAATTATAAAAGATTATTTTTAGTTACTTAGCCATAGTTTACAAAATGCATTCATCAGAATAAACAACAGTATTAAATGCATACAAGAACATTGTAAAGAACTTGTGTTTATAAATCAAACAAAGTATAAAATAGTAAGGTTAAATAATCTATTGCAAGGCAAAAGCCTCTCCAAGAAGCCCATCCAGAGGGGGGGGGTATAAAGAAAGCATTATTCATAGAACTAGTCAATTTGGTTTAAGATCTTTTTTTCTTGTTTTCACTCTCTAACTAAACAATCCATTTACTGAGCAATTATTAGATTGTTTCTTGAGGGAATATTTGAAAAAAAAAATCTTAGGCCTGCTTGATTGGATTTAAATCACTGTCCTAACTAAAACAGGCAAAACTTTCTATACATATTGCCACTCAGAGCAAGCCAGAGTAAACAATGGATGCTGGAAGGCTTGTGTATAGAATCCCCATCTAGTGCCTACTCATCCAATATTGCCAGACTAGTTTCTGGATTGTGGCCTTCATCAATGAGGAGCCTTGGATCTGAGATCTTAGGATCTAATGCAACCCTCCAGCAGTCACTTTTAATTTCTACTTAACTACAAAACTGAGTCTTAACTTGAAAACACTATAATATTTTCAATCCAAGCTCATTAGTTTATATAGTACTTGCAGATCCAAGGCTCCTCACAATGAAGGCCACAAGCCAGAAACTAGTCTGGGAATAATTGGATGGGAATTTTATGCACAATCCTTATGGCATTCATTGATTACACTGACTTGCACTGAGTGGCAATATGTATAGAGAGTTTTGCCTGTTTTATATAACAGTTATAAGCAAGCATAAGATATAGTGATCATGTGATGTTTATTGGTTGTCCTAACTACTATGTCATGACACTTTTTTAAAGGACAATTTGATATTTTTTTTAAAAAATTGATTACAAAACTTGTAACTTTTAAATAATTATCAATATAAACTGATAAAAACAGCTTACAAATTAAACAAAAAATATTTGGTTTACATAGACATAATTTAGTCTTTAAGTAGTATAATCTTAGAAGCAATCTCTAAATGTAATAAAATAGCTTCTTTGTTTATCACATCAAGTACAACAATCCATTTTGATATAATCAAAATTTGCTACATATTGATATAAAGAAACTTTCTTAGTAAAATCACATATTTAAACTATTTATAAAGTAAAAAACATTAAAAATATACAAATGGAATTTCATGTTATTTTATTAGCTGAGGTCAATAGTTCATTAAAATCTATACATTTTATTTAAATGACAATTTTCAAATAATTAGACAAACAACGTGAATCAACAATGTTTATAAACTCCGCATTTTTTTTGAAAGGTTTTCAATTAATTTATTCAATAAACACATGTCCATTTTAAATATACTATACAATTATTTATTTAAATGACCAATTGGAGTCAACATTTATAAACTTGGCATTTTTTAAAAAGTTTTCAATTAATTTGTTCAATAAATGATTATTTAGGATATAATAATCAAAATGAAGAATAAAGATGATATCAAAAATGACTAATACATCCAACTGCCATACCATAACCCAGAATTCACATGCATCCAGATAAACATGGAAAACTTTTTTCAGATCATAAGAACATTAGACATTCAATAATGGGTTAGTAAATGGATATTTAGTTGCTATTATTAGCTAGGATTAAAGTTCCAAGTTAATCTGGACTAGTCATATTAATGTCAATGTACAAATAGTGTAACTGCACGTACTAAACACATAGCTTACTTTTACTTTTGATATCAAATCATATACATTCTCAAAATGAATTTTACCTCTTACAATGATCTGGAACCTTGGATGAAATTTTCTATTGAGAAAAATTGATGACTAATTTTAAAAAATATGATATTAAGGCCTAATACATTATAGGTAAATCTTTAAGTTATATTATTTAGATAAAAAAAATTTTTTTGCATAGACATTGTGAAAAAGATTTTTTCTATAATGACTAAGGCAAACTTCATCAAAGCATTTATAGATAACTACAGAAATCAAAATTTACTTACGTACAATTTGCCTTTAATATTGATACTTGTCACCAGGAGTCAGGATATCCCTATAATCTGAAATATATATGTATATATAAAGAGATGAATCTTAAAAAATTCAAAATATTATTCGATTTGTATATACTTAAGTAGTCTAAATTTTATTATTTTAGGTCTTTTTCAAACTGATTGTTTTCAAAATCAGCAAGTTTTCTGAAAAGCAGTTTTTGTTATTTCAAAGGATCTCTTGGCAAAAGATGAAGATAAAAATATATTGTAAAAATTTGTCATGCATATTTAACCATGCTCTTGTTTCAATAATATATATATATATAAAGATTCATAAATGTAAGTTGACAAATAATCCACACTTGCTTCAGAAATGCAGTAGTTGTTAAATGCATGTTCCAAAAAATACTCCAAAAATTTTGAATTTAAAACTCTCATTTTTTTTTTAAATTATAGATTAATAAATCCATGAATGCATTTATAAATACAAGTAAATCATTTATTTTCATAAGTGATCTCATATTATCTTTTTGAATATGTTGAATTTTGGGTAAATTATATTCTCCCATGTTTACCAATAATCATAGTGAAGAATATGAAAATCGTTTTTAAAAAATGAAAAACAGTACAATTCAGCGCCACTTTTTGGATTTTGAGACCCCAGGCATAAATATAGACTGGGGCACCAGTAAATAAAAAAACTGAATAAATAAATAAAATCTTTAATTTTTAATACAAGAAAGGAACATATATACAACATTTATTCTTATCTAAATAGTAATACTTAATTTATAATACATTAATATTAATATAAAAGAAAAAATTAACGAAACTTTATTTTCCTTGCTTTAATTTCAGCAAAGTCTTCGCAAAATTTATTTTCTATAGAAAGCAGCATTAGGTTGGATAGTCTTTTTTGTGCCAACGTGGATCTTAAATAGTTTTTTTTATTATTTTAAGCTTTGACAAACTATGTTTGGATTCAGCACTGGTTATCAGAACTTTTAATAAAATTCTTAAGATTATACTTAAATTGGGAAATGCATTTCCTGTTTGGTGAATTTTTTTAAGGCACTAGTTTCCAGACATCGGGCGAACGACTTTAGGGATGCTACTGGTACAATTTATCACAAAAGATATTCACAATAGCACAAGACATTCAAAAAATAAGAGCTGCATTGACTTGGATCTTTCTTTTTATATATTTTTTTGCACTTTATATATGCTGGATATTATTTGTGTAACTCAGAATTTACATGATTCAGCTTTACATAAATAGAGGGCTTCCTATATTATAAATATGTCTATGAAATAATATAATAAGTGCTTGTACATATGTGAAAATGGCCATCTGGAAACTAATTAAATATTTTTGAGAAAAGCTTTAGATTTTTAAATAAACAATGTTTATTTATATATCTCCATCCCAATATTACATGATTTAAGATGTTTCTCTAATATATTTTCATCTTTATCATTACTTATCTTCCAAAAATGTATTTCACACATCATTTCTTATCTTCAAATCTGTCCCTACATGCTTTTTTCTTTAAACATTCATAGTTTTTCTTTTCCTTATTATTATATAGCAATTTTCTAATTCATTTTTCTTTTTCATTATTTAAAATCTATTTAAATTTATCATAACTATTATTTGTGAAATCTGTGCACATACAAATCCAAGTTATCTTATGATCCATTAGATATTTCTATAGCGTAAATCTTTATTTACTCATCTTTTTTATTTCCTTCCAATTCTGTTCCTTTAAAGTCTCCAGTCTTTTCTGGTCTATCTTCTTAATTAATCAAGTTTCTGCTTGAAACAAAAACAAAAAAAAATGGTGTTTTTCTTAACTATAACTCAATAACTTCTTATTATTAGTAGTAAGCTTTTTTTAAACATTATAAATTTTATTTGTTTGTCACCATTTTCATTATCGTTTAATCTCAATTATCTTCTTAAAACCAGAAATTTGTCATACTAATTGTCTACAGTCTATCACTCATCATTCATAAACTTTTATCCTATCCACCTATGGTCATTCATTGTTTTAATGGTCAGATGTTCATAAATTCATGAAGTCATGCAATGAATACGCACAATTATATTCAACTGATTAAATAGAAAATCCTCTCCTCCAAATTAGAAATCAATCCTGGAACTTTCTGTTCTTGAATTCACCAGACTACTATTATATTAAATAAATAATCAAATGGTATATTAATCAGAAGTTCAAAAATAATTTGGAAGTTCCAATACAGACAGATATGAAACTGCAATCAATGGACAAATCATATTATATTTGAAATTTTACTTTGTGATTAAAAATATCACTAGATGTCATCTATATTTTATAATTAAAATGATTATGTAAAAATATTAGGAGCAGATATTGAAATTTTAATTACTAAAATATTCTCAAACTGCACCTTTTTTAAACAGTATGTCATGGAAATGACTAGCTAATACTTTAACTATTATCCCAAATCCTTACATTTATTAGGAAAAAATTGCTATATCATCCCAAATCTGATGCATGTTTTACTATCATTCCAATTCTGTCTTCAACAAAACAAATTACTTAGCAGCTCAGTTAATTAATAAGTCTCCTTACTATATGTTCTATCAATTTTCATTTGAACTTTTTTATTCTTTCAATAAATTCTAGCCTTTTTTTTATTCTTATGACAATATTAATAATTTGAGCTCAGTTTTAATCTTGAATTTGCTTATTATTCTTGTAATCTCTATATTATTTTAGCAATTAATTCACATAAATAAAAGCAAGTAAAATTATACCAAAAAAAAACAAACAACAACATACAGATCACTGCAATTAGGCATATTAATTTACGAGTATTTATTTATAATAAAAGATTAAAATTCACCCTTGAAATTAAGTTAGAACAAAAGAAGTTTTTAAATAATAGATGTTTGAATTATATTTTTAACTAAAAAAGCCCCCCCCCTCTCTCATTTTGTCTTCCTTTCTCTCTCGCTCTCCCTCTTTTATTTTAATTGTTTCCTTTATAGAAAAGAACTTAACTTTCAATTACATCAATGCTTTTCAAAAGCTGTTTATTTCTCTCTCCAACTTTGCTATTTATTGTAAACATAAATAATAACTAGGACAAATAAATATAGATTTAATAAGAATATATATATATACAACAAACCACACACAAATTTCTTTATAAATCTTGATTTATTATGTGAATTATTATAATGTACAAAAATATACTTGTTTGCTAGAAGAACGTTAAGTTGCTCCTTGATAAAGTCTATAAAAGAATATAGTCAAATCGTTGGGAGATAAATTTTTGTACATTATAATAGTTCATACTGAAGAGTAGTAATTCATTTATTGAGCATACAGAAAGCATGTGTAAATACTTTTAAACAGGCTTTAATCTGTGTTCAATGTGCTTTAAAATTTCATAATAATCAAATATATTTTGCTTATAGAGGGACCTTCCAAACCACGACCCAAGGTAACGACTTTTATAAAGATAAGAGTGGCCATATTATCTTCAACTTAAATTTCCACTTATAGAATTTCCAACATTAAGATCATAATATTAACTCACTGTAAATCGCAAGATTTCGCATAAGTTAATTTATAAAGGAAATAGTGGGCTTAAACAGTGGAGAAAACAACAACTTCATGCTTCCAAATCAAAATGCTTCATATTCGCTTATATAAGTGGGAATTTAGGTAAAAGATAAGATGGCCGCTCTTATCTTTATAAAAGTCGCTATCTTGTGTCGTGGTTTGGAAAGTTCCTCTATCGGCAAAATATGCTTGATTATTATGAATTTTAAAGTGCATTGAACAATGTAGTTCATACACTAAATCAAGGTTTATAAAAAAGTTTGTGTGTGGTTTTTTGTATATATATTGAAATTAATGGACAATTTTTAAAATAGAAGACTGTGCTTGTTTGTTCTTTTTTAATTTATTTGGATTTAATAAGCACTATACACAGTATCTATTGATTACTAAAACTTCCAGTAGATAGCAGAGGTGAAGAACAATAAATAGAGATTTTCTATTAGTTGGAGTAATACAAGAGTAAGGCTGCTATTTAAAGTAAAGGGTAAGGATCGTAGAAAGTTAAACAATTATAGACTGAAAGTGGTAACATCAGTTTTATATAAAATTTTCTCATATATGGTGGCTGAAAAGGTTGCAAAATGGATGGAAGAAAATAAAATGTTGAGAGAAATTCAAGAAGGTTATTGCTCGGATAGGTGTATAGAAGATAGTTTATTTATAGTTACACAACTTATGGACATGAGTAGGAATACAAATAGACAGTTATATATGGTTTTTATAAATATAGAGGTGTATGATGAGTAAATATAAATAGATTATGGGTAAGTTCAATAAATTTCAGAATGGATATTATTAAGAAATTATATGAAAATAATTATTATACATATCAATTAGGGGATATAGAATCAATTAAAGTTAAAAATGGGGTGAGACTAAGGCAAGAATGCCCTATCTCACCTATTTTGTTTTTATTGTATTTGAGAGCAATAGAAAGACTAAGAAGAGGGATAGACATACCATTAATAAGTGGCAAGGGAGTATGTACATTGTCGGGTCTCTTATTGTTGGATGATGACTTTTTGTGAAATGAAAGAAGATATGGAAATTATATTGAGGACATGCACAAGGGTGGGTAAAGAAATGGGGACTAAATTTAGTGAAGAAAAATCAAAAGTAATGATGATTAATACTGGGGAAAGAGAAGACAAATAATTTTTATTGGGGGATATAAAGTTAAGTCAGTCAATAGATACAACTATTTGGGAATCATCTTAAGTAATCAGAGAAATTGCTTGGATGAATGGGAGAAAAAATTGGTAAATGAAGCTAAGAAAAGAAGGTGACTGATAAAGAAATTAACAATGTTTTCATATAATAAATATGCTGTAGTTAGAATTGTATGGAAAGGAATGGCAATAGCAGGGTTAACATATGGTAATGATATGTTATGTATTAGAAAAGGGGTATTAGATTAGTTAGAAAAAGTACAAAGAGAAGTAGGAAGACATGCATTAGATGCTGATGTGTGGACAGTGAAGGAGACAATTTAAGGAGAAATGGGATGGACAACTTTTTATATGAGATATGCAAAAAGCAAAATAAAAATGCTCAGTAGATTGCAGTTTATGGATAATAAAAGAATAGCCAAAACTGTATTTAATTGGGTTATGAGTAAAGGGCAGGAAACAAGATAGGTGAGAAAGGTAATGCAGTATGCAGAAGATTTGAATAAAGAAATTTATGTCAGTATACTTGTACAAAAGGACGGATGATTGTGTTAAGAGAATAGATGAATTAATAAAGAATAGAGTTGGAAAGATGGAGAACTAGTATGGAGAGTAAAAGGAGTTTAAATATATATAAAAGTAAACAGAATATTGGGTGTGAGTTAATTTATGATAATAGCAATGAAAGTAGTTTACTGTTTAAGGCTCAAACATGATCTTTAGCAACAAAGGAATATACACATACATGGAAAAATGTGAATGATTTAGTCTGCCAAGTTGTGTAAGGAAGGAATAGAAAATACTATGCATTTGTTAATTGAATGTAAATGCCTGAAAGCAGAAAGGGTACAAATAATGAAGTTGTGGAATAATAAATATAAACAAAGTGATTAAACAGAAAGTGAATTATTCGTTTTTTATGCTGGGTTTGGGAAAAAATAAGGAGGATTTAGATATAAAGGTCATGGAGTTGTCAAAGTTATGTTGTGGAAATGGGATGGAGCAGGATAGAGAAGAAGGGAAGTTAAAGTGGCTAACAAGTTTCTCCGGGCATAGTTACTGAGCACTTCCTGACTTCATATAAAGAGAAGACACAGTGCATCACATCACAGTTTTCAAATAAACTTCAAAGCAATATACTTTTGTTTATTCCAATTATAGTATATACATATTTGCCCTGCATTGACAATTTAATTAAAAAAACCAAATGTCTAATTGCAATTCATTACCATAAATGTATAATTTTTACACACAGACGTAGATTTTAATCCATTATTATTTACCTTTTTTTTTTTTTTGCCCCTGAGTAATACAAAAAAAAAACCCTCTAACATTGCTTTTAAGTTTCTTGTAATTATATATATAATTTTATTTAGAGCAGCTATTATTTTCACTCACGAGTATTTAAAACATTAATCATAACTTAATAATTTTGTAGATCTTAAAGTGAAAACTAAACACAATGAAAACATATATTTAAAACTCCTTGAGTATTATTAACAAAACATGCACAAAAATTATTTAATTTCATGGTTGAACAAAATATATTTTTCCAATTTTTATATACAGCATTTTAAAAATTCTGCAAACGAATGATAATAATCTAAATCTTTTTAAAAGCTTTCTATCATTTTATTGTAGTGCCTAGCAAAAATGCATTAATTCAATTACCAGAAATATTGCTGCCGAAAACATTTACAAATTGGAACGAATGAAAACTAATTTTCAGTTTGTTGTAAACAAATGTGGCGAATTAGCTAATTCTCAATTGATCTTCCCAATTATTAAAAATTATTAACATTCAAAAATTAGAGGACATTTTTAAGATTAATAGTTGATTTTTAAATATAATAATTCCAAAACATATATATTATTATTTCTGTTCTTGGTTTTTTTTTAACACTATTTATTTTGATATTGGTAGAATTATTTTGATATATTTTGGGGTGGTTAGAAAGAATATTGTAAACAATCATCATAATTTTAAATCATTATCGATTCACTGCAGGAAGAAAGTCTCTCCAAGTTCAATCCATATCCGATCTTTAGCTTCTGTTCTCCACATTACCACAGCATACTTCCTTATCTCATTCATCATTTTCAAATAATATTTTATGACTGTATTCAATTCACGAATATATAAAGCTGAATTATTACATTCATAGGAGTAGAGTTAAAAATAAATATAATAACTCAGCTTTGTATATTCATGAACTAAATACAGGTCATAAAATATTATTTGACAATGCAGAGGTTATCTTTATAAAAAAAGGTGAATTGAAAAAAGGAGTAAAAGAAACTTTGATGATAAAATATTTTGAATCTGTGGCCATCAATTCCATAAAGATATCCTTTGATGTTAAGGAAGTTGGGTTTTGAAGTGAATGATGGGAAAGCTATTTTGTTTGGTATATGTAGATGGTATGTTTAGTTGAATTTCACTTGAAAGCATCTATTTATTAATGATGAAACCATGGTTGTGGAAGAATTTTAGTAGCGTTTAAGTTTTTTTGGCTGGTATAGTAATGTTATATGAATTTTTATTTTATTTATTATTACTAGTATAGCATTAGTCAATATTTAATTTATATATATATATAATAAGATTTATGTAGAATTTGTAGGTATATATGGATATCATAATAAATGTACATTAAGCTTTCTTTTTGTTTGCATCATAATATATATAAAATTTAATCTTAAATATGAAGAACTAGTGGCATAATGGTTAATGCATTAGAGTACTATGCCCACAGCCTGAGATTCAAATTGAGGCTGAAGGAATGTTGGAAATTTCTTTAGGTCACAAGCAAGCTTAGGATTTTTCTTTAACTATTCAACCGATCATCTAAAAGATAAATATTTCCAGATTTATTTGGGTAAGTCCAATGAACGTCAATATGGATACAGTTTAAAAGAAACTATATAACCATAATATAGTATCATACTTCTAATTCTGCAACTGCAATAAGTGACAAACATCAAGATTCTCACTGCAGTCATTAATGAATTTAAATATGAGCATCTACTAATGTATATCAACACATAAATAAAAAAATATCTTATAAAAAAAATTATTTAATTTGTAATTCATTTTTTCTATATAAAAAACATTATTACTAATTATTATAAATCCATCATCAGATAGAATAGATTTCTTTATCCAAAATTTAATAATGAAATAATATAAACTTCCTCCTGTCAGTTTGTCTCAAGATTCAAGAATCCAATTAGATGTCAATTTTAACATCTTTATTTATTTAGCTTAAAAATTGACTTTATGCAATGAATTAAGCATTAAGCATTCCATTCACTACATTGTATATAATAAAATATGTTCATACACTGACACATTCATATTAGTAAGGCTTTTTCTTTTTAAAAAACATTTTATATTTAACACATCTATTAATATCAGGACCATTCTTTACAATACAGTGATCTTCAGATTAGATTTTAAAAGTGCCAAACATCTGTACCCACATTAGAAGTTATTATAAATCTTTTACAAGAACAGATGAAGAAATAAAAAAAATAAAATAAAGTATATTAAAATAAGGATATCCCAAATGATTGGTAAAATGCAGTAGAGATATTGACATTTTATGTAAGATATTAATTAAAATTACTACAAATTCTCTAAAATAAAATTTGGTCTCAAGCTTATTAAAAGAAAAAGCTAATCATTATAGTAAAATAGGTTAAATTTTAATACTAAGATAATTTATAGAAAAGATCAATAACTATGAATTGTTATGTCAAGCATTGGTAGCCAAGAGGTCAGCACAGCTGTCATGCAAGCAAGAAGTTGCTTGCAGACCAGACGGTTGTCGTGGTGGGTTCGCCTCCTGGCCGATGCTATGATATATGAAGAAAAAAAAATGAGTTGTCATTTCACACTGAATTCACAGAATCTAAAAAAAAAAATGATACTACAAACATTTCTGCTGCGATTAAAGTTTTTGAAAGTAGAACAGATCCAGAACATGATGGAATTCTAATAACTATTTGGTAAAATGCAAAGCCAGTGATTAGATTGTATAGTGATACTAAGATTAACTTAATAGTTCTTCCAAATTTGGAATTTTTTTGTGAAGTACAATAAAGAACAAACAATTCAAAATAAATAAACATTATTTAATTCATTTAGATTAAATAGATGATATGATTATTTTTGAAAACAATGCTTTAGAGTTTTAGAAAATATTACAAGAGCTATCAGATAAAGGTAACACTACAGAATTAAGATAAATACAAAAAGATTAAAATAATGTTCAGTGGATTTTCAAATAAGGAGTCTCTCATATATTATGTATATTGTTTTCACACAATTTTTTTTTTTACAACCATTACTTTTTAACAACTTTATTTTAAAGAAAGAATAAAATCGTGACTACATTTAAATTTGGGATAAAATATAATTGCTTTTAATTGCATACACTTTAATAACTAATAATTAATATATTATAAATAAAGTTATAATATAACAACAACAAATTTTACAAAATGATGTTAAAAAATAATAAGTATACAAGCTCATAATAACAAACTTTATAGAATTGTATTCATTATAAAACCCAATGCATAAGGTATTTTTTGAAATAAATCTACTATATAATTTAAATTATTATATATGTTATCATTATAAGTAAAATCAACCCATTATAAATTCCTAATTTTCCTAGCTTTTCATTAATAAAAAAATTTGATTGCTTTATAGAAAATATAGAAAGTATTTAGGGTTCAAATCTAACATCAATTATAATCATGATATATGTGTGCAGCCTAAAATTGGATTACAATCCACACATAATACAAGAAAATGCTAATTATGATCATATGTACAAATAAAAAACATCCTAAATACGATCTTTACTTAATAAAAAATTATAAAATGTCCAAACAAACTTTTTTTTAATTATCTATAACGTATAGATATGCAAGGTCAATACATTCAAAGATAACACAGAGCAGATAATATTGATTAGATGTGTTTGTATATTTTATCAACATTCCTAAATAACTTTTAAATCTTTCACAGGTATATTTTATATTTTAAACTGATATCAATTTTTATATTTTCATTTTTAAATATATATATATAATGCCTTGTTCTGACAATATACAGAGTCCAACTTTAAGACATAAACAGTGATCCTATTAGCCACCATAAATTATAAAATAATAGATATAACTGATCCTAAAATTAAACAAGGGTACACAAGAAATCTGAAATTCCTAATTCCAAAGCTTTTTGAATTTAAAAATAAATCTTTTATCTTTTCAATATAAACTCAAATTCTGCTCAAACAGAAAACACAGCAATTCACTGACATTAAAATTAATATGTAGATATTGGTTGCCCCCCCCCCCCAATTTTGTTTATAAGTGTGTGCAAAATGAGTTATATAAATAAAAAAGATTAAAGATCATTTTTGAAATCTGGTTTGGATAATTGAATAATAGATGTCTAGATACCTGTAATAAAAGAAAATAAATCCATATGCCTGATAAGGAAAGTTTTTAATAAATGGGTTCCAAGAATGCTTCTTGCTTGGACCCTTAATAGATAAATAATATAGCAGACCACATAGTGAAATATAGAGATTAACAAGAAAAAAATCAAAAACAAAATACATAAAGTGAAAAGACAACATATATAAAATAGAGCTAGGTTAGACATGTTACTGTAGAAAATGACAATAAATGGATAAATAAAGTTCTAAACTATTACAAGAGATTATAAAAGATCTGAAATAAAACTGTGTATAAGATATTAGAATAATATGAAGGGAAAAAAGATATTGATTAAAAAAAAAGTGGACTACACTTATCCAATTGACAGGTAATTAATTGAAAATAATAATAATAAGATCACTACTAGAAAGAGATATCTTTCTCACTAATTGTATCTCATATGGAAAAAGTGACTGCATTGATACCCATATTTTTGTCATAAGTGATAAAATTTTAATTTACTTTACTGAAATACTGAATACATGATAAACAAGTGAAAAAGAGAAACAAAAATCCAGCATTAATACTATCACAATTCAACACCAGTTATAATTTTGGCTACTTTGGGATAAGTATTCCACCATTATTTTAGATAAAGTAAAATATTTTATAGTGTTAGAGAAAAGTAAATGATCACTAAAATAAATAGTTCTTCATGACTATAAGTTTTAGAAAAGTAACTATATAGTATTTGAAAAATATTCCTTTTTATTTAGAATGAAAAGACTGACCTAAAATTTTAAAGTAATTTTATAAAAAAGAAATAATTTCTAAATTAAAAAAAAAAAGTCTAATGCTTGAGAACCTAAGGTGAAAATAAAAGACTACAATCGCCACATGAATAGTTTTGAATCAACAACACATTCAATAGCTTCAGGATTATATAAGGAAAATGTCTTAATGCTACTTTGCTGGAAGAAGCTTTTTTTTTTCATACATTTCGCAAATGGATTACCTTTTTTTTTTTCATCTAATAAAATCTTCAAGAAATGAAAATTTTATAACAGGGGCAAAAAATCAGGAACAAAAAATTTTCAAAAAATAACGTTATTCTTACTTTTTGGAATTTTATATTCATTGTTTTAACTGCAAACCTAAAATCAGGTATTCAACAAATTGTGTTATTTTTGGAAGTAGCATCATTAAAAACATAATAAACATAGGGCCACAAAATTATACAGTTGTTTACCTAATGCTATACCTTCAAAACTATATAAAAATTAGCTTGGGTTACCTTAGATAATATAAATTTTAAAAATACTCCTAGACTCGCTATATCTATAATTATTTTTAGCATTTTTTTTTATTTGTAATATAGCTTTATTTTGTTATCCTGAATTTATAATTAGTTGATATATATACATATTTAGTATATGTTTGAATGTTAATCTTTATCATTTAAATGCATATACATTACCTATTTGATTGTTTTATGGGGGGAAAAGGAGTTTACTGTTAACTAAAAATGAGACCTTTTGATACCTCTTTGAGGATTTAAAATAGCCAAGAATGGCAAATTCCTAATGTCACCCCAGAAGTTCTTGTTGTTGCAGCTATTATGACTAGGTGATTATTTTTATGTAAAGAAACATGGATGGGCTGCTCATGAGCATGTACCAGCTATGATATTGAGTTTATTTACTTCTTGTTTTTGAGTTTAAATATCACAGTCTTTCTTCTCAGCAGTTTTCTTGAAGTCTGGATGAAAGTGTATATAAATACTCATTTTTTAGATATTTAAAATCATGACAGAATAAACTAAATTATGGCCCTTATTCTTAAGAAATTATAAAGTCATCAGTAAAGGCAGAAACTATTGAAGAGAAGCAGATGTTAACAATATCTTGATTTTAGACCTAGGTTTGCTGTTCAATGATGATCTTTTATTTAGCCATTTATAACTGAAGATCATTTTCAAATAAAGGAAAACGCATGAATTGGAAGAATTGTTTAATGTTATTTGTACAATTTTGAACTTTGTGAAATTAGAAGCTGAAGAAATAATAAGATGTGAAAAGTGGCCATATACTTTATTACAATACCACAAATATTGGAAACATAAATGCAATGGAATTCATTATAGATAAATAAATGGAATAACACAAGTGTCAAGACTGACTGTATATCAGGTAGATTAATTATACAATTTATTGGGAGATGTAAACACAAATAATTCAAATTTATGTCCCAAAAGTTTTCAATGGTCAAAAAAGTAGAGAATTTTTATATAGATGCAGAAAATGTTTCGGATTAAAGTTGCAAATAACATTTTAAAATTGTCCTAGAAGACGTAATACTAGAATTAGAAAATGCTTGAAAGATGTAAATGATATGAGTAAATTTGGTAATGGTGACAGAAATGAGATATGAAATCATAAACTTCTTTGGGAAAAATTGTAAATGAAAATGGATATATTGACTAAGATAAAATAAATATTTTCAAATTATGTTTTTTTTTTCCTCAGTGATGAAAGTTTATTCATCAAAAAAAACAAACAGATACAAATACAGTTAGAAAAAGGTTTACAAGGGAGTGATTATATGATAAATTGAAATTTCAGAAGAAATATGGTAAGAGGGGAAGGATACATGTGAAAAGAGAATGGGAAGTGAAAAGGGGAAATGGTGTGTAGTCTAGGCCAGTCCGAGATGCATCTCTTCATTGAGCAAGCACCATATGGGTCACAAACATTTGCATGATTGAGTCCTATGACAGAGGCTGAGAGTTGGTGGATTGCCCAACTATCTGTGAGAAGTGGAGGTGGGACTAGTTTGGAATTTCTGGTTTTGAGAGAGCAAATTAGGTCCAATAGCTTTTGATTCACTGAGTGTACTCTCTGGTCAAAAATAATGGCACTTTGGGGCAACCAGAGTGCATAGATGAGGAAAACTGATAATCTAATAGTTGCAAAGACCCCTGTTTCTATGGATTCTTGAAGCTTGAAGATGGTATTCCTGTATAAGGAAAGGCAGGAGTTGATGACATGTCTCACTCCAAGCAGAAAGGGACATTTAAGTAGAAAGTGCTGGAGGGTTTCATTGTCAGTTTTACAGAGCTGGCATATGGGAGAGATCTTGGTGAAACTCCTACGGTTGACCAAAAATTGATTTGTGGGAAGGGAGTGAAGATTGATTTTAAGGAGGAATGAGGAATTTTGTCTCAAGGGACCACCTTTTGAAATTGTGGGTTAATTGAGCATTGATAAGTTTGAAGAATGCAGAGGACATAATGGAGAAGTCTAAGGTCTGATAGAAAACCTCCCAGTACTTTAGTTTGCCACTGATGGATGGTATAACAAAGCCAGTCTTTTGAAGGATGTTGGCAATGAGTGAGGTCCATGACCTGGGCCTGCCACTGGGAGGAGGAGTGTCGATGGGTGTGATAATGTTCTTAATACATTTAATTCATTAAGTAGTAAGATATAAGATACATGCTAATGCAAAACTAGAGCTAATACTATTAAAAAAGTCAGTAGTAATAGACAATTAATATTTTAATGATTTTAAATTAGAACTTACAAATCATTTAAAATTATTTAATAGGCTGTGAAGATGATTCAGATATAATGAAGATCAATAAAAAAAAACTTGAAGCTCTACTTAAGAACATAAAGAAAGCTAGTACAAAAAAGCAATAATTCAATAAAATTTCAACTGAAACAAGACAACATGGAAGAAAAGAAGGAATATAAAAATACAAATAATATAATGAAATATAATTGTTAATTGGCAAGGAAAACCATAAAAAACAGGAATCTCAAAAAAATAAAACAATATCTTGGTAACGGAAGTCAAATTATTTAGTAATAATCATTAAATATATGGAAGACTTCTACAAAGAACTATATAGTAATAAAAAACAAAATAATTTCTATAATCAAGTATGTTAAATAAAGAAGTGATGCAATTAAATACATGAAGACATGAAAAATTCCAGGAAATGGTGGAAATTTTTATTGACTCCTTAAAAAAAGTAGGTGAAGAAATAGATAAATTGTTGACAAAACTATACATTAAACGAGTAAATGGTAAAAAAGTACCAAATAAATGGAAGAATGTAGAATATTGATAATTATGAAAGCAGATAAAGAAGATACTATAAAAAAACAGATCTATCAGTCTTATATTACAATTCATCTGGAGCAAACTTTAAACTCAAACCCATCAAAAGAACAAACTAGTTTTAAACGTTTTTTTAACATAGAAGACTACATCCAAATATTGATAAATTTATAGGAAAAAAAACAAACAATGAATATGAATTGTCGTTATGCTTTGGATTTGTTGATTGTAAAAAGACATTTGATTCTGTTAGCTTTTTTAGTGACTAAAACTTTGGACCAAAATGCAATTGCAGTAATTAGATTGTATGATGACACCAAGAACTTAACATTGATAAAAGATTATAATAGAGTAATTCAATACTGCCAAAACTTTTTATGGCAATTTACAAGTAGTATTTTATGGATTAAAATGAGAAACTAAAGGAATAAAAGGATCTTATTTAAGTCAGATTTTGCAGATGTGGTTGCTTTGGGAAATAATATTTCACAGTTTAATGTAAGAATTATCAGTTAAAAGTAAGAAAAAAGACTAAAGATAAATACTAAAAAGATTAAAATATTTAATGGACTTTCACAGAAAAGAAAATTAACATGGATTATCAAGAATTAGAAGATGATGACTACAAATATTTCAGAGATGAATACATAATGGTTGAAAATAATTAGGGAATTAAACTTGTATGGAGTGATTTTGGTAGAACTAAATATTAAAATGAAATATACCAATGTACTTGAAAAGGAAGATTTTTAATAGATGTATTTTACTAATTCTTACATATAGATAAGACACTTGGACATTTAAAAGAAGAACAATGCAAATTTCAGAGCATTCAATGAAGTATGGAGAAATTATGTTAGGAGAAACAAGAATAAATTGAAAATGAAATATGTGAGTGAAAGGTCAAACAGTTATCATTGTCATAATTGAGAGAATTAAGAAACTGAAATGAAAATGAAATGGAAATATTGTTAGACAAGATGATAAAAGATGGATAGTTAAAGCCCTAAAACTAGATCTAGGAATCTATAAAAGACCATATGTGAGATACATTAATAAAATAGGAAATTTAAGTGTTATGTGAAAAGAGAAGCTGTACATCTGGAGAAATTGAGCCGAACTTGGAGAGATCTTAAATCTGCAAATGGATTGTTAATGTTAAAAAATGATAATGATAATAATCAGTGGAAAGCTTTACATTTTATATATATTAGGAAACCCAAGAAATCATTGATTTAAATCACTAAATACACACACATATAATGAAGTCAATCAAATCAAAAATTTTGTAATCTTATTTCAAAATTTAATTATCTTTGAATAGGTACAATAATATATAAAATATATCACATGATCACCATCTCTTATGCTAGCACATAATTGTTATTAAACAAGGCAACACTCTCCATACAGTAGTCCCACCCTGTGCCAACCAGAGTAATCAATGGATGCCAGAAGACTTGTGCATAAAATCCCTATCTAGTGCCTACTCATCCAATATCCCCAGAGTAGTTTCTGGTGCAGTGCTCTCAGATCCAAGGCTCCTCACTGACAAATGCCACAAGCCAGAAATTAGTCTGGGGATATTGGATGAGAAAGCACTAGATAGGGATTGTATGCATAAGCCTTCTGGTATCCATTGATTACTCTGGTTGGCACAGGATGGCACTACTGTATGGAGAGTTTTGCTTTGTTTAATATAAAATTTATATTATTTATACTGTAAATACAAATATTAATAGAAGGATTTCATGGCACAACAGTAGTTAATACATTTACCATTCTCACAACTTAGGTTCAAATTCAAGTAAGGTAAATAAATTTGAATTTTTTTTCTGATTTTAATCAGATTTAGGATTTGTTTTTAGCCAATCAATCTAGAGCCAATCCAGCTAACTAGTCAACTATTATTAAGTAGAGAGTAAAACAAGTATGGAAAAACATTCAAATTTTCCTTAACCAATAACTGTTACTCTTAAACACAGTAATGCGATGTGTTGTGCTGTGACTTCTTTTTTTGGAGTCAGGAATCTCTCAGCCACTATGCCTAGAAAAACCTGTTAGCCACTTTACATTCTCACCCTAAGTTTTCTCCATATTCTTCTCTATCCTGCTCCATCTCATTTCCACAACATAGTCTTTGTCAACTTCATGGTCTTTATATCTAAATCTCTCTTATCTTTTCCCAAAGCCAGCATGAAAAACAAGAACCCACTTTATGTATAACCAGTTTGTTTATATTTATTCTTCCACAACTTCTTTATTTGTATTTTTTCTGCTATCAGGCATTTACATTCAATTAACAGATGCCTAATGTTTTCTATATCGTCCTTACACAACTTGCAGACTAAATCACCCACATTTTCCCATTTATGTGTACATTCACTTGTTCCTAAAAATCCTGTTCAAGCCTTAAACAGTAAACAAACTATTTTTCTTGCTATTATCATAACTCACACCCAATATTCTGTTTACTTCTATATATATTTAAATTCTTTTTACTCTCCATACTAGTTCTCCATCTTTCCAACACCCTATTCTTTATTAATGCATCTATTCTTCTATCCCATTCCTTGCCACTATAACACACAACAATTCTACTAACACAATCATCCCATCTTTTGTGTAGTATATTGACATAAATTCTTTATCCAAATCTGCATAACATACTACCGTTCTCACCCATGTTGTTGCCTGCTCTTTACTCATAACCTAATTAAATACTATTTTGGCTATTCTCTTATTATTCATAAATTTGTAATCTACCAAACATTTTCAATTTGCTTTTTGCATCTCTCATATAAAAACTTGACTATCCCATTTCTCATTGAATTGCCTCCTTCACCCTCCACACATCTGCATCTACAGCATGTCTTCCTATTTCTCTTTGTACTTTTTCTAAGTAATTTAACACCCCTTTACTAACACATAATGCATCATTATCATATGTTAACCCTGCTACTACCTTCCATACAATTCTAGCAACATCATATTTATTATATGAAAATTCTATTAATTTCTTTATCAGTTCCTTTGACAAACTCTCCATACAGTGGTGCCATCCAGTTCAAGCTATAGTAATCAATGAATGCAATAAGATTTGTGCATAAAATCCCTATCTAGTGCCTACCCATTCAATATCCTTAGGACTAGCTTGTAGCTTATGGCTTTCATAAATGAGAAGCTTTGGATTTGAGAGCACTGTACCTAGATCTTAAGATCTAATGCAATCCTCTAGCAGCCACTTTCTACCTTTTTAGTTAACTTTAAAGCTACGAGACCAAAATGAAAACACAATATTTTCATACAGATCTCAAGACAATTCAATATCTATACATTTTGGTATTTTTGGTTCTTTAATAACCATGGTCATCATCATTCCACGGTCAAACGTAGTATTAAATGATTAGGGGTTTAATTGTTACTCTTAATGATTAATGATTTGCTCCCAACTCTACTTAAATTAGGTTGCTTTACTTTTTATCTAATTATATATTAATTATAAATATTTTTAAAATTAATTTATAGTCAAATTTATGAATAAAAATTGATTTATACTCAGATTTGTAATTAGAAACCGAATTAAATCATTTCTTCGGAAAGTTAATATTTTCCATTAACTTTAATGTTTAAATAACTTATGGTGAATTAAACCACAATAATAAGTTTTATACAATACAGTTCTAATCTCCATTCAGATTATATTTACAAGAAGATATATTGCTACAAATATTAAATCAGCTTTTATTATATAATCAAAAGATATGAATAAAAATCTCTCTCCAAGTAAAAAAACTGAATAAGTTTAATTTATTACTTTATGATATTATTTTGCAATATATATGAGTGTGTGTGGAAGTTTTGTTCTTAAATCAACTGCAAACTGAAAGCTTTAAAACCATATTACACATCAAGGTAACTTAGCACTAATCATATATATATATATATATATAGAGAGAGAGAAGTGAACACTAAATACAGCTAGGATACAAATTGTTAAAAATTGATGAATTTGAATACATTAACATTGCGGTTCAGTATTATTTAGCTAATTCTACCTAAATGGGCACAAAATCAGTAAAAAAAATTCATTCAAAATATAGTATTATACACCAGCCTGTTCATTTTGCGTTTTAATCTTGGAAATACAGCTAGGATACAAATTGTTTAAAATTGATGAATTTGAGTATTTAACATTGCAGTTCAGTATTATTTAGCCAATTCTACTTAAATATGAAAAAATCAGTGAAAAAATTCTTTCAAAATATAGTATGTTACACCAGCATGTTCATTTCGCGTTTTAAGCTGGAAATACAGCTAGGATAGTTAAAAATTGATGAATTTGAATACTTTAACATTGCATTTCAGTATTATTTAGCTAATTCTACCTAAATATGACAAAATCAGTGCAAAAATTCATTCAAAATATAGTATTATATACCAGCCTGTTCATTTCGTGTTTTAGGCTTGGAAATACAGCTAGGATACAAATTGTTAAAAATTGATGAATTTGAATATTTTAACATTGCAGTTCAATATTATTTAGCTAATTCTACTTAAATATGTCAAAATCAACGACAAAATTCATTCAAAATATAGTATTGCACACCAGCATGTTCATTTCGCATTTTAAGCTTGGAAATACAGCTAGGATACAAATTGTTAAAAATTGATGAATTTGAATACTTTAACATTGCACTTCAGTATTACTCAGCTAATTCTACCTAAATGGGCACAAAATCAGTAAAAAAAATTCATTCAAAATATAGTATTATACACCAGCCTGTTCATTTTGCGTTTTAAGCATGGAAATACAGCTAGGATACAAATTGTTAAAAATTGATGAATTTGAATACTTTAACATTGCAGTCCAGTATTATTTAGCTAATTCTACCTAAATATCACAAAATCAGCAAAAAAATTCATTCAAAATATAGTATTGTACACCAGCATATTTATTTCGCGTTTTAAGCATAAAAATACTGATAGGATACAAATTGGTAAAAATTGATGAATTTGAATACTTTAACATTGCAGTTCAGTATTATTTAAGTAATTCTACCTAAATATGACAAAAGAAGTGGAAAAATTAATTCAAAATATAGTATTATACACCAGCCTGTTCATTTTGCATTTTAAGATTGGAAATACAGCTAGGATACAAATTGTTAAAAATTGATGAATTTGAATACTTTAACATTGCAGTTCAGTAATATTTAGCTAATTCTACCTAAATATGACAAAATCAGTGAAAAAATTCATTCAAAATATAGTATCGTACACCAGCATGTTCATTTCGTGTTTTAAACTTGGAAATACAGCTAGGATACAAATTGTTAAAAATTGATGAATTTGAATACTTTAACATTGCGGTTCAGTATTATTTAGCTAATTCTACCTAAATATGACAAAATCAGTGAAAAAATTCATTCAAAATATAGTATTGTACACCAGCATGTTCATTTCGCATTTTAAGCTTGGAAATACAGCTAGGATACAAATTGTTAAAAATTGATGAATTTGAATACTTTAACATTGCAGTTCAGTATTATTTAACTAAGTCTACCTAAATATGACAAAATCAGCGAAAAAATTAATTCAAAATATAGTATTATGCACCAGCCTGTTCATTTTGTGTTTTCAGCTTGGAAATACAGCTTGGATACAAATTGTTAAAAATTGATGAATTTAAATACTTTAAGATTGCAGTTCAGTATTATTTAGCTAATTCGACCTAAATATGACAAAATCAGTGCAAAAATTCATTCAAAATATAGTATTATACACCAGCCTGTTCATTTTGCATTTTAAGCTTGGAAATACAGCTAGGATACAAATTGTTAAAAATTGATGAATTTGAATACTTTAACATTGCAGTTCAGTATTATTTAACTAAGTCTACCTAAATATGACAAAATCAGTGAAAAAATTAATTCAAAATATAGTATTATGCACCAACCTGTTCATTTTGTGTTTTCAGCTTGGAAATACAGCTTGGATACAAATTGTTAAAAATTGATGAATTTAAATACTTTAACATTGCACATCAGTATTATTTAGCTAATTCGACATAAATACGACAAAATCAGTGCAAAAATTCATTCAAAATATAGTATTATACACCAGCCTGTTCATTTTGCATTTTAAGCTTGGAAATACAGCTAAAATACAAATTGTTAAAAATTGATGAATTTGAATACTTTAACATTGCAGTCCAGTATTATTTAGCTAATTCTACCTAAATATGACAAAATCAGTGAAAAATTCATTCAAAATATAGTATTGTACACCAGCATGTTTATTTCACGTTTTAGGCTTGGAATTACAGCTAGGATACAAATTGTTAAAAATTGATGAATTTGAATACTTTAACATTGCGGTTCAGTATTATTTAGCTAATTCTACCTAAATATGACAAAATCAGCGAAAAAATTCATTCAAAATCTAGTATTGTACACCAGCATGTTCATTTCGCATTTTAAGCTTGGAAATACAACTAGGATACAAATTGTTAAAAATTGATGAATTTGAATACTTTAACATTGCACTTCAGTATTACTTAGCTAATTCTACCTAAATGGGCACAAAATCAGTAAAAAAAATTCATTCAAAATATAGTATTATACACCAGCCTGTTCATTTTGCGTTTTAAGCATGGAAATACAGCAAGGATACAAATTGTTAAAAATTGATGAATTTGAATAGTTTAACATTGCAGTCCAGTATTATTTAGCTAATTCTACCTAAATATGACAAAATCAGCAAAAAAATTCATTCAAAATATAGTATTGTACACCAGCATGTTTATTTCGCGTTTTAAGCATAAAAATACTGATAGGATACAAATTAGTAAAAATTGATGAATTTGAATACTTTAACATTGCAATTTCAGTATTATTTAAATAATTCTACCTAAATATGACAAAATAAGTGAAAAAATTAATTCAAAATATAGTATTATACACCAGCCTGTTCATTTTGCGTTTTAAGATTGGAAATACAGCTAGGATACAAATTGTTAAAAACTGATTAATTTGAATACTTTAATTTTGCAGTTCAGTAATATTTAGCTAATTCTACCTAAATATGACAAAATCAGTGAAAAAATTCATTCAAAATATAGTATCATACACCAGTATGTTTATTTCGTGTTTTAAACTTGGAAATACAGCTAGGATACAAATTGTTAAAAATTGATGAATTTGAATACTTTAACATTGCGGTTCAGTATTATTTAGCTAATTCTACCTAAATATGACAAAATCAGTGAATAAATTCATTCAAAATATAGTATTGTACACCAGCATGTTCATTTCGCATTTTAAGCTTGGAAATACAGCTAGGATACAAATTGTTAAAAATTGATGAATTTGAAAACTTTAACATTGCAGTTCAGTATTATTTAGATAATTCTACCTAAATATGACCAAATCAGCAAATAAATTCATTCAAAATATAGTATTGTACACTAGCATGTTTATTTCCCGTTTTAAGCTTGGAAGTACAGCTAGGATACAAATTGTTAAAAATTGATGAATTTGAATACTTTAACATTGCACTTCAGTATTATTTAACTAAGTCTACTTAAATATCACAAAATCAGCGAAAAAATTAATTCAAAATATAGTATTATGCACCAGCCTGTTCATTTTGTGTTTTCAGCTTGGAAATACAGCTTGGATACAAATTGTTAAAAATTGATGAATTTAAATACTTTAAGATTGCAGTTCAGTATTATTTAGCTAATTCGACCTAAATATGACAAAATCAGTGCAAAAATTCATTCAAAATATAGTATTATACACCAGCCTGTTCATTTTGCATTTTAAGCTTGGAAATACAGCTAGGATACAAATTGTTAAAAATTGATGAATTTGAATACTTTAACATTGCAGTTCAGTATTATTTAACTAAGTCTACCTAAATATGACAAAATCAGCGAAAAAATTAATTCAAAATATAGTATTATGCACCAGCCTGTTCATTTTGTGTTTTCAGCTTGGAAATACAGCTTGGATACAAATTGTTAAAAATTGATGAATTTAAATACTTTAACATTGCAGTTCAGTATTATTTAGCTAATTCGACCTAAATATGACAAAATCAGTGAAAAAATCCATTCAAAATATAGTATGGTACACCAGCATGTTCATTTCGCATTTTAAGCTTGGAAATACAGCTAGGATACAAATTGTTAAAAATTGATGAATTTGAATACTTTAACATTGCACTTCAGTATTACTTAGCTAATTCTACCTAAATGGGCACAAAATCAGTAAAAAAAATTCATTCAAAATATAGTATTATACACCAGCCTGTTCATTTTGCGTTTTAATCTTGGAAATACAGCTAGGATACAAATTGTTAAAAATTGATGAATTTGAATACTTTAACATTGCAGTCCAGTATTATTTAGCTAATTCTACCTAAATATCACAAAATCAGCAAAAAAATTCATTCAAAATATAGTATTGTACACCAGCATATTTATTTCGCGTTTTAAGCATAAAAATACTGATAGGATACAAATTGGTAAAAATTGATGAATTTGAATACTTTAACATTGCAGTTCAGTATTATTTAGGTAATTCTACCTAAATATGACAAAATAAGTAAAAAAATTAATTCAAAATATAGTATTATACACCAGCCTGTTCATTTTGTGTTTTAAGATTGGAAATACAGCTAGTATACAAATTGTTAAAAATTGATGAATTTGAATACTTTAACATTGCACTTCAGTAATATTTAGCTAATTCTACCTAAATATGACAAAATCAGTGAAAAAATTCATTCAAAATATAGTATCGTACACCAGCATGTTCATTTCGTGTTTTAAACTTGGAAATACAGCTAGGATACAAATTCTTAAAAATTGATGAATTTGAATACTTTAACATTGTGGTTCAGTATTATTTAGCTAATTCTACCTAAATATGACAAAATCAGTGAATAAATTCATTCAAAATATAGTATTGTACACCAGCATGTTCATTTCGCATTTTAAGCTTGGAACTACAGCTAGGATACAAATTGTTAAAAATTGATGAATTTGAATACTTTAACATTGCAGTTCAGTATTATTTAACTAAGTCTAATTAAATATGACAAAATCAGCGAAAAAATTAATTCAAAATATAGTATTATGCACCAGCCTGTTCATTTTGTGTTTTCAGCTTGGAAATACAGCTTGGATACAAATTGTTAAAAATTGATGAATTTAAATACTTTAAGATTGCAGTTCAGTATTATTTAGCTAATTCGACCTAAATATGACAAAATCAGTGCAAAAATTCATTCAAAATATAGTATTATACACCAGCCTGTTCATTTTGCATTTTAAGCTTGGAAATACAGCTAGGATACAAATTGTTAAAAATTGATGAATTTGAATACTTTAACATTGCAGTTCAGTATTATTTAACTAAGTCTACCTAAATATGACAAAATCAGCGAAAAAATTAATTCAAAATATAGTATTATGCACCAACCTGTTCATTTTGTGTTTTCAGCTTGGAAATACAGCTTGGATACAAATTGTTAAAAATTGATGAATTTAAATACTTTAACATTGCAGTTCAGTATTATTTAGCTAATTCGACCTAAATATGACAAAATCAGTGCAAAAATTCATTCAAAATATAGTATTATACACCAGCCTGTTCATTTTGCATTTTAAGCTTGGAAATACAGCTAAAATACAAATTTTTAAAAATTGATGAATTTGAATACTTTAACATTGCAGTTCAGTATTATTTAGCTAATTCTACCTAAATATGACAAAATCAGTGAAAAAATTCATTCAAAATATAGTATTGTACACCAGCATGTTTATTTCGCGTTTTAAGCTTGGAAATACAGCTAGGATACAAATTGTTAAAAATTGATGAATTTGAATACTTTAACATTGCAGTTCAGTATTATTTAGCTAATTCTACCTAAATATGACAAAATCAGCGAAAACATTCATTCAAAATCTAGTATTGTACACCAGCATGTTCATTTCGCATTTTACGCTTGGAAATACAACTAGGATACAAATTGTTAAAAATTGATGAATTTGAATACTTTAACATTGCACTTCAGTATTACTTAGCTAATTCTACCTAAATGGGCACAAAATCAGTAAAAAAAATTCATTCAAAATATAGTATTATACACCAGCCTGTTCATTTTGCGTTTTAAGCATGGAAATACAGCTAGGATACAAATTGTTAAAAATTGATGAATTTGAATAGTTTAACATTGCAGTCCAGTATTATTTAGCTAATTCTACCTAAATATGACAAAATCAGCAAAAAAATTCATTCAAAATATAGTATTGTACACCAGCATGTTTATTTCGCGTTTTAAGCATAAAAATACTGATAGGATACAAATTAGTAAAAATTGATGAATTTGAATACTTTAACATTGCAATTTCAGTATTATTTAAATAATTCTACCTAAATATGACAAAATAAGTGAAAAAATTAATTCAAAATATAGTATTATACACCAGCCTGTTCATTTTGCGTTTTAAGATTGGAAATACAGCTAGGATACAAATTGTTAAAAACTGATTAATTTGAATACTTTAATTTTGCAGTTCAGTAATATTTAGCTAATTCTACCTAAATATGACAAAATCAGTGAAAAAATTCATTCAAAATATAGTATCATACACCAGCATGTTTATTTCGTGTTTTAAACTTGGAAATACAGCTAGGATACAAATTGTTAAAAATTGATGAATTTGAATACTTTAACATTGCGGTTCAGTATTATTTAGCTAATTCTACCTAAATATGACAAAATCAGTGAATAAATTCATTCAAAATATAGTATTGTACACCAGCATGTTCATTTCGCATTTTAAGCTTGGAAATACAGCTAGGATACAAATTGTTAAAAATTGATGAATTTGAAAACTTTAACATTGCAGTTCAGTATTATTTAGATAATTCTACCTAAATATGACCAAATCAGCAAATAAATTCATTCAAAATATAGTATTGTACACCAGCATGTTCATTTCGCGTTTTAAGCTTGGAAATACAGCTAGGATACAAATTTTTAAAAATTGATGAATTTGAATACTTTAACATTGCAGTTCAGTATTATTTAACTAAGTCTACTTAAATATCACAAAATCAGCGAAAAAATTAATTCAAAATATAGTATTATGCACCAGCCTGTTCATTTTGTGTTTTCAGCTTGGAAATACAGCTTGGATACAAATTGTTAAAAATTGATGAATTTAAATACTTTAACATTGCAGTTCAGTATTATTTAGCTAATTCGACCTAAATATGACAAAATCAGTGCAAAAATTCATTCAAAATATAGTATTATACACCAGCCTGTTCATTTTGCATTTTAAGCTTGGAAATACAGCTAGGATACAAATTGTTAAAAATTGATGAATTTGAATACTTTAACATTGCAGTTCAGTATTATTTAACTAATTCTACCTAAATATGACAAAATCAGCGAAAAAATTAATTCAAAATATAGTATTATGCACCAGCCTGTTCATTTTGTGTTTTCAGCTTGGAAATACAGCTTGGATACAAATTGTTAAAAATTGATGAATTTAAATACTTTAACATTGCAGTTCAGTATTATTTAGCTAATTCTACCTAAATATGACAAAATCAGTGAAAAAATTCATTCAAAATATAGTATTGTACACCAGCATGTTCATTTCGCATTTTAAGCTTGGAAATACAGCTAGGATACAAATTGTTAAAAATTGATGAATTTGAATACTTTAACATTGCACTTCAGTATTACTTAGCTAATTCTACCTAAATGGG